>LAPY01001730.1:11355-25093 GCA_000970635.1 Eragrostis tef
AATTAATAACAAGTGAATGACGTACAGGAGGCGAGTGTGGTGACGCCAACGAAGACGAGCTCCTTGTATGGAACGCCTTTGTGGCTCTCCTTCCTCCGCTCCATGGCGCACCCGGGGCAGCCGTCGTAGTACACCTTCGTCGGAGCAGATGACGGCGGCTGCGGCGGTGGCGCCGGCGAGTCTCCCATCTCTGCTGAGCTTCGCGGCGACTAGGCTGTGGGCGACACAGTTTGTGAGTAGGACCTCTCAGTTGACAATGACTCGAGGAAGCAGCAGAAGTGGTAGGAAACGGGAGGGCAGCGGCATGCATAGATGCTAGCAGTCCCTTGATATGCTGCCACCGTTCCTTCTGGTTCAGAAACCGATGGTGCCTATAGCGACTGACTGACACGTGGGCTGCGAACGCCAGTGGCACGTCCGCGTGGCAGTGCTCACGGGAAACCTGCGCCGCCGGCGCCTGGCGATCTCTCTGCGGCCTCTCAAAAGTGTGAACGGCGAAGGGAAAGGCGTGGCGAGCGGCGAGCAAGACGACGACGCTTGGCAAGGCGAGGAGGCTGCAGTCGCTGTGTTCGCGCACGGCGCGACAAGGCGAGCAGTCCCCATCGAGAAGAGCATATCAATCCAGTTGCTTCCTAGTGGACAAGTCCTAGCTAGGCCAGCCAGAGTCGCGCGTGATCCTCCTAGAAGATAACCAAAGTGAAGTATATGCTGTGGAAACGATTATTATGAAAAGAAAAAATGTCATTGTAAATTTTAAAGTTCATTTCAATTTCGTCAGAAGGAGGAGCCAGTACTACCACTTGGTCACGATGTCCTAGCTACCCGGCGTGCGTCTGAGACTCGAGCATCGGCAAGACCACGGCTAGATCTCCGTCATCGGGCCGGTCCGACAGACAGCCGTAGCATCAAAATGACCGATCACTTTACTCGAGCGTCAGAGAGGCGGAATTTGCAGTTGGGAAGGCAACTTCAATTGTTCTGGTAGAATCCACACCGCGGCATCATCAATCGACGCTGATGAGGATTTCCCCTCCACTAGGGACGACAAAGATTTTGCAACGCAATTCCACACGCTCCTGCCAGTCTGCCACGAACCGAAAAATGATTCCAACAACGGTGGCTCCACTGATGGGGACACGATCGACAACGCCTACAGCGGCGACATATGAACGCTATGTCTTTACTATATGAGGCGTCAGAAAGGCAGGCAGGCTTTGGAATTTGTACCTAGTACTGGTACTAGGAACCTCCATCAACCAGCTTTGATTTGAGCCGTTCAGAGGTTAATGGAGACTCTTTGATTGCAATTGCATATAGAGTACACGTACGTACGACAGCAACGAAGACCGGGAGGTTAATCAGGCTGGCAGCAGGTCAACGACGTACATGAGGCAAAGCGTGGTGACATTTTTTTTTTGAATGAACAAGGAGGAAACAGCTGGGAAGTCCCTTCCCTTGCGGGTATCGTCGCCGTTATGTTATACGCCCCGCCAAAACAGAGGAGAAGCGACAAGGAGACGGCAAATGGCAACGTCGATGCATAGGAGGGCAGCGTTGAAACGGAGACCAAGGCTGCTCTGCTCTGCTAGCCCCTTGTTGTGAGTGCCGACGTTACATCTCTTCCACTCAATCAGTGAATTCAACTGCGATAAAGCGGTCCAGAAGAGACCAAGACGGCACCGGAGAAGAGAATTGAGCCAACGTGACGGCGACCTTAAAACTATGCAGAGGTTGGTGCTGGAGGAATTCAGAGTTCATGGGATTATAAGGCGCCACACAGTCGTAATGAACGCCGCAGGTTCCGTGCGAATGCGTCCAGTCAATGCAAATCAAACGCCGTCTTGGACAAGCGACTTGACGACGATGTCGCAACTGCCAGGAGGCTCCGGCGTCTACACGTACTTGCGGTCTTTCTTGTGCGTCGCAAGTCTTTCTTGTGCGTCTCCGTGACGACCCAGGCAGCTACCACGGCATCCGCTGCACCGCTTGCTTGCTTGATACATGATGGATCATTTTGCTTGAACATATGCATGTTTCGAGTGTGGGCAGGCTCCGTTAACAAATGAATCAATATCATCATGCAGGTGGGTGGTTTCTGATAATCAGGCGACAGGGGTACGTACAGGAGGCGAGCGGGGGTGATCACAGATGTGCTGCCTTGTCTCTAACTGTAAATTGATAAACAGATGGGCAATGAACTGAAGAATACGGCAAAACAACCTGAAAATGAAGGGAACTGAAGCGAGGCACGGCACCGCACCGCACTGCACGCATGTCAAAAGATGTTACGGAGGCATGTTGCTCACATTATCATCATCATCATCTTAGCATGCTTTGTTTTGCTTTTATTCAGAGTTTTCTTTCGATCCATGGGAGGGGCCGGAGTGGTACTGCCTGATTTCTCTCGTGCTGCTGCTTTTCCTTCAGGCAGGCGAGACTACTTCGGCGTGCTTCGCCGTGCGCCCTTATCCTCTCCCTTGGACTCATAGTGCAGTGCATGCAAAGCCCGCACTAACCTCACTGCACCAGATTTCTAGTTGCATGCTACCACTCAATAAAATACTTGTAGCACGAGTTTAAAGGGCCAAATCAAGTGGTAGAAGTAGAGCTATCACCGCCTACTGGATAATCCTTCCAACAAACACAGATTCGAATGGTGGGCAGCCGCACAAACTGTGGCATCCTAGTATGCTTTAAAATGATCTGTGTAATGTACTGGAGTCGTAATTGGGGATATGCCGCCTTTGCATTAATGATTCTGTCAAAAGTGCAACCAGGATGCTGATCCAGAGCCCTGTCATCAGCCAGATGAGGACGATGACACTGGCTCGCTAGCTAGGTAGCAGCACACAGCGAGGGAGCAGAGCAGAATTGGACGTGGGGCTGAAAACAGGGGAGCGAGCCGAGGGAGCCGAGCCGAGCCGAGCAGCACCTGCCTGAGGAAATCCTTTTGACTGGATGCTGCTGGTGTTGCATCTCCTCCATAAACAGAACTAACTTGATCGATAATGCACCTGCACATTGCGGTGCAAGTTTTTCTTCTTTACTACAGCTAGCTACGTGGGTGCAGACATCATTTCAACCAGGCATCGTTCCTGATTCCGGAACGAGTGCAAGTGTCCTACTGTTACAAAACTGGCCATGACACTATCCAGCCTCGAACTATTTTGGTGACTCAGGTAACCAAAGAAACGGTTCAAAGGTGGAAATGAGCCCAAGGAGCTGGACCATATTCAGCATCAAGAACACCACCTGATCACCTGCACGCAGTAACATGTCCTGCCTATCAGAATCATGTAGGCTGAATGCTAAAGTGTATAGCTTAGTTACCATGGAAAGAAATGAAACATGATGCAAACATATACAAGTGGATAACTGATAGTTTACCTGGCAGGAAAGCAGCATTATAACGTTTTTATGCCCATAAGAATCTGCAGTTGTCAGTATGTGTTCAGAGTTTAGGACACAGATGGGATACTAATCTACCTTATCACATCTGTTGTCTGTGTTAATAATACTCCTTCGGTATTATGTGGCATAATATTCTCAAACTTGAATGCTGGGTTCCCCATTTTTTTTCCGTACAATCAACTTCGGTGAGGAGATTGATGTATGTTACTCAGCTATGATTTAGTGGAACGGTGGATAACAGATGCGTATTGTTCATTGTTACAGATGATCATTTTATATATGCAGAATTATTGTGCTCTTCAGACTGGGCTAAAGGGTACACAAGTTCCTGCATTTAAATTCTCCATAAATTAAATGTACAAAGAATATCAACAAAAACTCTATTATATGCGTCAAGAAGAAAAAGCCTCACACAAAGATAATTGGGTAGCCAAAAACAAGATAAGTGGGACCGATGAAACTATGAATATCCTATCACATACATACAAACAAACGTGTGTAACTTAACATAGCTTTTTCTCTATGTATTGTGTGGGGGAAAAAAGAGATACTTACAGGGCCCCCGCTCCAATCGGAGCAATTGCTTTGAAAAATGACATTGCGGTTGTTGATATACCATTTGCAGTTCCTCTTTGTTCTTGGCACTGAAATTAAATAACAATGGATCACATTGTTTATTTGGTTCATATAAGCATACAATCCAACGAATTAACTTGGGTTCATACATACCACAGCATTGTTTTGTAGAAGGCAAATTCCTGTGATGGCAGTAATCTGTACATGTTGTAAAAATTAAGAAGATTACATGGGAGTATGGAAAAGCACCTCCTATTTATTTCCTCGCTAATCTAAAGTCCAGTGCATTGCGAACCAAGTCCGTACTTCCCCAAAAAGTAAGTACTATCTATTGAATTTGTCCAAACTGAATTAATCTCATAGTGTCTTTTTTACTATTGATCACACATGGACGGAAAAGTAGTTCCAAGTAGTGAATTATCGTGGTAGAATAAAGTACTTTGCAATTTTTCTAGACAATATAATTTGCATGCACTTATTATTGACTTATTAGCCACACATTGTGTCGCGTGTTAACATAGCAATCTGAACTTCAAAGAATGAAGGAGGTTACGAAATGCTTACTGATAGAGCACTTTTCAGCATGGCTACAGAATAAAGTGCGACAGAAAGTTTGACTCCATAAAGGTATGCCACAAAAGGATAAGTTGCAAGAACAGGTATAGATGCAGCCTGCACCATTAAAGTTGAAATTTAAGAGATGTTCATGGAATATCCTTTTTTGTGGTTTCTGAAGACACGACAGGAGATTACTCACAGAAGCAATACGAGAAGAGTTAACTGTTCCAAGAATTTTATGTACCCAGGGATAAATGATAAGCTGAGATACAAGAAGGCTAGCTCCTGAAATGGATGGGGAGCAATGTAAGTCTCTGTACATGCAAATGAATATCCGCTTTTTAAACTCCATGAACAGATAAATATTCATCCAATAGAGGGAGAACAATATTTTATGGGTACAGAAGGGAGACGGCAGAGGGATGGTATACCTGCCATAGCAAGAACCTCGCCAATGTCGTCAGTTGAGAAGCTAAGACCACCATGCTTCCGATCGCTCACAGCCCACAAAGATATTATCTAGTATTGAAAATTTTACACTATAGTTATACAACCTTTGAGTTCTATGTGTGAAATAAGAATTTGAATAGTAATCATGAAGATATATCAACTATATGTAGGCATACCGAATATAATTTCCTTTTTAAATAAGTACACATGAGTAGCAACATTTAGAATGGACATAAATAAAAAAGTATGACTTGTTACCTCACTATATGCGGTCTCATGAAGGCCAAAGAGACAGTACGGTATCATAGTTGACATCCAAGACCTATTTTGGAGCAAATTCTTCTTGCATGGTGCATCCCAGTTGCCCTCTTCTACGGGGGACAAGGCTTTGACTATTTTGGTATCCTTTTCAGGAAATTTATGTTTATGTATAGTCTCCTGTAAGAACCATTGATAATATAGCCACATTAACACAAGAATTGTATTTGCAATATGCTAGAATTAAGATATGTAAAAGTATTTTTATTTGTGAGAGGAATGGTTGAAATGTCTATTCATCGTGTCTTCAGCATGTATAACAAACATAGAGCAAGAGATAAACACAGTTTTAACAGAATGACATAATACTGCTTCAATAGTTGATTTGTGAATTGCAACTTATGTAGCATGTGCTGCTTTTTAAACTTTGGAGCATTCATGGAAATTAAGTTTTCACCAGAGTGCAAGGCCAAAATAAAACAAATATTAGTGTTATTTTTCTATAGAAGTTTATACCATAAGGGGTTTGGGTAACTAAAGTTTACGTACCGGAAGCCATGTACAGCCTATTAGGACAATGGCAGCAAATAATGATATAATTAGACAAGGCAAGAAATATGGAAATCTGCAAAACCATAAGAATTCAGCTATGATAATATGCAAGGCGAATCACTAAATTTCTATATATCTTGTGCTTTGATCATTACCTGCCAAAAACACAATCCTTTGAGAATATCTGAGGATATTTCTCAGTAGGCTGGGACATAAGGAGACAAGAGTAAGAAATTGTGTAATCATTCTCACAGAAATGGGTATGAGTTTCCTTTCTATTAATATTTGTTGAATTAGTACCTGTGCAAGGTAGCCTCCAAGAGCTGGACCAACAATAAGACCCAAACCCCATGATGTGTTCACCTATGATTATCAAATTCAATTAAAATAGTTTTGGTAATGAAAATATTACGTAATAAAATACAATGTGTGTAAACAATGTAGAGTTATGCTCGTGAGATTACAACTGAGAGACCAAGTGCTTGATGTTCAGTATCACAAACTTCAACACAGTAGGCCTGCAATTTTTGATAAAGGTTATATGTAATTTAGCATAGACCTTTTCCTAAATATGAGTTATAATCGTTACAAATTTATCTTGAAACTGCTAATTTAGAAGTACCTTCATTGGGCCAAGCAAACCATTTAGAGAACCCATCACAATTCTTGTAGCAATTGCCACCCAATACGTTGTACTTAGACCAAAGAGTGTGTTAAATATGACCCTATAAAATGCAAGTGGGAAAGGCTATTGAGTATGGCACCAATATCGAAATCCAATATTATCAAAACCTGGTTATGTTTTCTGTAATACATACACAGACAGGATTGAGAATGCAATGACAGGCTTACGCCCAATACGATCTGCGACAATACCCCAAAAAATTGCAGCAAAGCCTCTGCCGACCATGTATGCTGCGGCTACATTTCAAACACATAGACATAAGAATTGCACATTTACATTTTAATTATGTGTAATATATGTCCTTTTTCAGATAGATTAACACTTTAACAGTGAATCGATGAGCCAAAAACTATACCAAGAAAACCAGCATAAAATCCAACATCTTCTTCTTTTTGAGCAATGTGGAAATCCCTTATCTAAGAAAAATAAATGAGATGTTACCAAATAATCTGGTAAAATGATATCATAAGAAACTATTTTGTTGAATTTGTAATGATACTTGTGAACAAATGTTCTCCCTTGATTTCGGAAGAGGTGTCTCCATTAACAGGACATAACACTGATATGGCGGTTTTTTTCTATCACAGCCTGAATATGTCAAGTGGACAAAATGGATGGGCAAACCACTAGCTCTTATGAGTAAAGGTTTTATGTTTCCTACAGAGTAATGATGCATCGTGAGACACATGGAGAGTATTGGTTGAGAGCGCATACCATGAAATAAAGGAACGGATAGAAGCACGAGATTGGTAATGCTGAAAAACACAACAAACAAAAAAGAAAAAGGTGTTAGTCAAATATGAGAATGGGAATCAATTCATCGATCAACAATGCAGCAGATGGACATAATAATCAGTGCACACATAAAAAACAATCAAATAATTCTACCGCAGGTGCAACAGCTTCCTTGGTTAAACTCAATTTGTATTAACAATCTATATGCCATTAGGCTGCTGTCATGTTCAGTAACTCCCTTATTTTAAAGCTCAGGTCTTATACTAGCATAAAAAAAGAGGGAGACCGAACAGCACACAGCAGCGTTCTGACCAAATCGGGACTAGCACTGAATACTTTAATTTGTTCTTGAAGAGCACAAAAATACAGTTTCATGCCGGTCGCCTGATGTTGGATCTCGATGAGTCCCTCAGTTGATAGAGCTAACATTTGAATCCTTTAGTTGCTGATTTGCTAAGCATTGGCTAGTTATTCTTTTCGTATTGGCTGGTTGTAGTAGTGGTGCTAGATGACGGTACACGAGTCTGAGATTAAAGAGCAGATGCCGGCATTGAGTCAGCGGAAGATGGACACCCTACAATCTGCCCTGTTCCCGCCGGCCGGCTATATGAAGTTTGCCATTCATGTTTCCGATGGGTCAGAGGGGCATACTCCGCAGGCACAAGCGCACAGCATAATCAGGCTTGAGCTGGCCGCAAGACGGCAAGAGGTGCTTGTGAGTATTAGCGATTCAGAAGCAGAGCAATTGGAATGTACATTACTGCTATTGCAATATAAATGGAGAGAGAGAGAGAGAGAGAGAGAGAATAGGATGGTGTGTACCTGAGGCGAGGGTGGTGACGCCGACCAGGAAGAACTCCCTATAGGGATTCTCCCGTCACCGCGCGCCTTCCTCCGCTCCAGCGCGCAGCCAGGGGAGCAGCCCTGCTTCAAAACCACACCAAAGATGCTGAAGTGTGACAAGCGCTCTGTCTGCTTCTATATAGTACTAATAAGTAGCCAAATGCAAAGCACGTGGAGATATAGTATAATAATGTCCTCGATGTCAATGACATGTCACACGGTTTGCACAAATGAGGAGTGTATATCATCGAGCAACATTCAAATAATAAGATTGTTTGCTGGAAGTAAAATGTTCGGCATCCTGAAGTGAAGAACACTAAGCACATGCCAAATGAATAGCAAATTACCTTTAGAGCGGCAGAACCAAATCGCAAATGCGAAACCAACCGACTCAAATTCTGCTGATCTGCCGGTGACCTTATCCGGTGGAGCATCCACACAATAGCATATCCAGGATGCCCCAACACCTGCACAGCCAAGTCGATGTTTCTTGGTAGCATTACATCGAACACCATGCGGCGGCGCGGGCAGCGACGGCGGAATGTGGAGTAGAGCAGGGGTGGGAAGCCTACGTTGGGGTTTGGGAATGGATATAAGCTCCGGTGGAGCGCAAGAGTAGAGGTCGAGTTGAGCTTGAGCACTCGCCGGCGCTGTTCTGGGATTTGGGGGCAGGTTCGTAGGGAGGGTGCTTTGACTCGCAAAGGGAGGAGGACGCTGCGGGATTTACCAAGGTCGAGAGCTGGCCTCACTTTCGGGCCAGTTACTGTGGGGAAACATGTCACATGTGGTCTATGATGAAGGGCCGGTACGGTCTCACTGAACTTCCAAACCTCCTGTCTGCTAGACTGCTACCAATGCCATGGCATCGCGCAACAGCTTATGAATGTTTGGAAAGGGAAAACAAATACTAGTAAATCAGTGAACCTCACGGTACTTATATGACGTGTTTCCTTTAGTTGTAGTACTATGATTTGTGACATTAACGTGGCTCTATAACACCCGCTACAGTCACAAACGGTTGTGAACTAGATACGTCACAATTTCTCTCAAATGAAATCAGCAGAACTCCTGCCATTATTTGGTAAAAAAAAGACACAAACGAGTTTATAGTGCTACTGATACAAATTGGCAAGAGACAGGCAAAAAGCTCTGTTGTGTACCCATAACAATACTATTATGTTGATGCTGGTAACACGAGGAAAGGTTCGAATGTAGATATGAGCCCAAGGATCTGCAACAGAATCAGCACCGCGAAGACCACTTGATCACCTACACATTCAACAAATTACATGAGCATATGCAAGTTCCTTTCATCTACTCTCGTAAAGAAATCGAAGCATACTATGTGTTACCTGCCAGAAAAGTTGCATCTTGACGTTTTTGCGCCCATGAAAGTCTGTATGAACCAATTCAATCACTTGATAAACATAGCTGGAATTTTATGTTAAGGAAATACATGTAATATAATTGAACCTAGCTACATAGTTTTTTGTTTCTGTTATAAGTACCTTTTGGCTATTATAGTAGGTGGCATAAACACAAGATAAAATTGTCTGCATCCTCCTTATTAGTCAAAATACTTCTATTTTTATACTAAAAAGATAATATATACTTCTACATTTGAATCTCCATGACTTAAGTCTCGGTGCATCAACATCTGATCTGCTGAACAAATATATAGGTAGTTGTACTCATTTTTTCCGTTCAGAAAAATCCTTGCAAATTGTAATTACTTGCATACTAAATACTTATTTATTTATTTATTTTAGCAAACATGCTTGTGAAATGCACAACATTTGAATTATGTGGAAACAACTCAATAAAAATGTAATAAGTTAATTAGTTGTGTGTAGGTATAGTGCAGCTTATAAGACTAAAAGCAACGCATGGCAACCTCAGTAACGATGACATGTTTTCCGTGCATTCTAATATGAAAAAGGGATATGGAGAAAGATAGTACTTACAGAGCTCCTGCACCTATTGGAGCAGTTGCCTTGAAAAATGACATTGTTGTTGTCGATATACCATTAGCGGTGCCTCTTTGTTCTTGGCGCTAGCATTGTATTTTAATATGTTACATAGTTATATTTAATTCAAATTTGCGCACACAACATCTCAACAAATACACTTAAGATCACACATACCACAGAATTATTCTGTAGAAGGCAAATTCCTGTGGTGACAGTAATCTGTAAATGTACAAGAGAAAAATTAGAAGAATCTAGATATGAGTAAAAGTATCAACCGTGCGGGCAGGGGGGGGGGGGCAATGGCACATTGAATCCTCTAAATTTGCCCTCTGTAGAATGAACTAAATCTTTTGTAATGTTATATAATTCTTGCCACTTGAGTATTGATAACATTAACAAATAAAACAGTAAGGAAATATTGAATTGTTCTCATAAAAAATGTTTTATTCACTTATAAAGAGTGTAACCAATAATTTTAACCTTAAAGATAGAGACTGTTGATACTTACTGCAAGAGCACTTTTCATCACCGCCGCAGAATAAAGAGCAAAAGAAAGTTTGACTCCATGTAGGTACGTCATAAAAGGATAAATAGCAAGAACAAGTACGGACAAAGCCTGCAATACCGATGGTGTAATAAGCTTAATGACAATAATATAATTAACTTTTTTCAAGGTGCTATCAAAAATGAACTACTTACAGAAGCAATGCGTGATGAGTTGACTGTTCCAAGAATTTTATGAACCCAACGATAGATGATAAGCTGGTATACAAGAAGACTAGCACCTACAAAATATAGAAAGGCCCCACTTTATCAATAAAAATGACCAATATCACTTTTCGTGCAGTAACATCAGTTTCTGAAGTATTGCATATGAACGGATGAAAAATTGAAAAAAAAAATAAGGAGAGCACACTTCTTAAAATACCTGCGATAGCAAGAACTTCACCAATATCTTCTGTTGAGAAGCTAAGGCCACCATACTTCCGATCACTCACAGCCCATAAAGAAAGTATCTAGTATCAAATGAGTCGACATGTTGTAAAACCTTCAAGTTATATATTAGAAAGATGATTTCGTGTTGTTAAGTCAGTACTAGATAAGATTTCAGGACTCATGAAGCGTGACAAAAAAAAATGAATGACAACATTTATCTAATTTGTTGTGCTGCTTATTATACTTCTAAGGATGGTAACAGTAACTCTTCTAAAAAAGATCTAAAAAAAAGAAGACATGCTTACTAGAAACACACTAAAAAAACTAGATTATTAAAATAGCATGATATTTACCTCACTATATGCTCCATCATGAAGGCTAAAGAAACAGTATGGTATCATGGTTGACATCCAAGGCCTGTTCTGGAACAAACTTTTTGTGTGAGATGAATTCCCATAACGACCCTCTTCTTCTGACAATAATGATTTGACTTCTTTAATTGCCTTTTCAGGAAGTTTATGCTTATGTATAGTCTCCTGAAAGAATGGTTCACAATATATTCAAATTAGATGTGCACAAGGCAATACTTATTTTAATAGATTTTATTATGTTATAACAACGCTATTTAAAAGTTTACTTATTGTGTTTTTAGTGAACACATAATAACAAACATATGTAGCACGAGAGAAATGCATACATTCAGCATCCCTGCTTCAATAATTCCTTTGTTGATTACAACGTATGTAGCATGTTGAGCTAGTTATGTTTTTGTGGGTCACTTGTGGAATCAAGATGGCACCAGAGCACAAAGAAAGGCTAATGCAAAACAAAATATTTTAAAAATGATGAAGATTAAGTTAAGTGCAATGGTACATACCGGAAGCAATGTACATCCTAGTAGGACAATGGCAGCAAATGATGATACACTTAGACAGGGCAAGAGGTATGGGAATCTGTAAAATCCAATGAATTGAGCTTTGATGATGTGCAAGGTAAATAACTAACTGCTAATGTATGCTAAGAATTATCTAACTTTCTACCTGCCAAAAATAGAGTCCTTGGGGAACATGTGAGGATATTTATCAGCCGGCTGGAGAAACAAAAAAGAGATTATTGTTAGAGAATGAGAGAGTTTTTCATATTTCATTTCCATGGAACCATATCGTACCTGTGCAAGGTAGCCACCAAGAGCTGGACCAACAATAACACCCAAACCCCATGCTGTGTTGACCTGGGAAAAGTTATTATTGATTAGAACAAATTCAATAATCTAAGACCGTGTAATTAAATATTATGTGTTTAGAGATATGTAGAGGTTTTTTATGGAATTACAACTGAGATTCCAAGTGCTTGGTGTTCAGTCTGACAGACTTCAACACAATAAGCCTGCAACAGTTGATAAATATTAGCATACACCTTTAAAAGACACGGGTCACAATCAAGATGGATTTGGGTTGAAACTCATAACTTACAGCAGATGTACCTTTATTGGGGCAAGTAAACCATTTAAAGCACCGAGCAAAAGTCTTATAGCAATTGCCATCCAATATGTTGTACTTAGACCAAATAGGGTGTTAAATAGGACCCTACAAAATGCACAATGCAGGGATAGCTAATTGGATACTGCACCGAGTATTGAAATCCAAAACGGTCTGACACTTGGTTAGAGTTTCATAATACTTACACAGACAAGATTGAGAATGCAATGACAGGCTTTCGGCCAATACGGTCTGCAATCATACCCCAAAAGATTGCAGCGAATCCTCTGCCGACCATGTACGATGCAGCTACATTCAAAAACGTTGACATTTCACATTATCATTTTTATTGTTGCATGATGTCTTCAATTATTTCTATCATAGCTGAATTCTAGTCAGCGGTGAAGGAAAAACATACCTAGAAAACCAGCATAAAATCCAATATCTTCCTCTGTTTTAGCAATGTGGAAGTCCCTTACCTATTTTCATCAATATTAATTAGTGCAATGTGAGGTCCACAGAGAGTATTGATTGAGAGTGCATACCATGAAATAGATGAATGGGAAGAGACACGTGATTGGCAAAGCTGAAAATACAGAGAGGAAAAATGTAGCATTTGTCAGAGTCAGATGTGAGAATTAATTCACTCGTCTACGACAAGGCGGCAGGTAGATAGTATTCCATGTACACACACGTAAGCATGCGAGCAAATTATGTTGCTGCAGGTGCAACAGCTCCCCTTGTTATATTCTCAACTTGAACTCTCTATGACCTCAGTGCTGGTATCAGTCTTATGTTATATATTAGATAAAAAGGAGGAACTAATAAAATAGCAAGTGTTCCGATCACCCAACTGGAACTAGATATAAATACACTCCCTCTGGTTTTTATTTAATGAGGTAATGACAACTTTATAAGCTGAAGATTGTGTCATACCACCATCAACCACAACCAGAGGGAATGTTATGTTGTCAAAGGGAATAGGGATGGCGTCCGTTCTAGATAAGAACTAGCTGGACAAGAGCACCATGTAGCCCGATCTCAGATATGGCATGCATTCCCAGTTTTAGATCTTGATTTGCAGCCTTTTGAGCATCGATCGGTTGTATGCTCCTTTTTGTTTCAAATTGCTCGGTCACTAGCTGTAACACCCCAGTTTAATTCCACTGTTAATCAAACAGATTAATGTAATTGATATGAGTTTAGACAAAATAATCAAAAGGAATAAATGAACAAAACTTTAATTAAGTCAAACCAAGGTCATAATTAATTTGACAAAAAAATAT
>LAPY01001731.1:0-14234 GCA_000970635.1 Eragrostis tef
CGGCGAGGGGGAGACGGGAGAGCGCGTGTGGTGGACCGCAGAGGCATCCGCGTGTGGGCTGGCTCGGCCGGGAGCTCGGCCCGTTGGCCCATGAACGTAATTTCATTTTATTTTAATTTTAGTTTAGATTGTTTTCTAATCCTTACCTGTGTTTGTTTCATGGGGTTTAAAATTTAGAGGGGACTAAACAAAAGAATCTTATTATTTAAGAGTATTAAATAAAGTTTAATTACAAAACTAACTGCAGAACCCCTGGTCTAATTCGCGAGACGAATCTAATGAGGGTAAGTAAGCCGTGGTTAGACGACGTTACTGTAAGCAAAACATAGATTAATTAGACTCATTAGATTCGTCTCGTAAAGATGTAGCCATCTGTAAAAAGGTTTTGTCATTAGACTTTATTTAGTACTAGATTCTCTTTGTTTAGAGCCTTCTAAAATTTAGTGCTAAAAAAAACGAACAGGCCCTAAATCACGCGAACCATCGCCTCCGCCCACCGCAACACGAACACCCTTTCCTCCCACCCACCCCTCCTTCCGTGCATGCTGCTTCAAACTCGCCCCCGATCGGCCCAATTAGCCATCGGCCCATCGTTCCGCCGCCTCACCTGCCCGCTCGACCTCGACGCCGCCCTGCCTCCTCCCCCGACGCGCTGCTGCCCCGCTTGCTGATACGCCCGATGTCGTGTTGCCCTAACTCCTTCATCCTTGCGCACCTTCCATGCCTTTTTTTTTCTCTGCAGTCTGCGTCTCGCCGTGCCTTCTCCGGCAGACGCCGCCCTACCCTGTCGTGCCTCCTCCTTCCCCGCACGCCGCAACGCGCCTCTCCACCTGACTCCGCTATGAGCTTCCCCGCCCTGCGCTGATGGCTCAAGATTCGTGGAACAATAGGGTTAATTTCGTGGAACAATTGATTTGGATAGCTAGAACAATCGAGTTTAAATCTTGGAACACTTCCTTGTGATGGCTGGAACAATTTGCTGTGAAGTTTGGAACAATCGTGTTTAAAGCTTGGAACAATTTACTATGACTGCTGGAACAATTTGTTTGCGCTGGAACAACGTGAGCGCAAAAGATTGGAGGTAGATGATCGTGCGTAGAGGTGGGGGAGTGCTGGGCCGCTTCCACGACGACGTGCGTAGAGGCGATGGAATGCTGGGCCGCTTTCGCACTCGCCTGGGTCGTGCATTGTCCGTGTTGCTAGGCCTGCTGGGCCGCGTGCCATTTAGGGGTAGACTCGAGAGGGGGGGGGGGGGGAACTCGCAGCCTGTACCTCAACCAACACACCTACAAATCAACCCTTCTGCGACCGTAATTAATCTGATCTTTATAGCCGCGGATTTGTCGCAAAAAGATGATGTGGATGCCATTACCATGGCTTCCATTAAGCTCCCTGTGGAGGGGGCGGAAACACTTTGGGGAGAAGAAACGTGTTGCTGACGCCCTCCTTGCACCCGTGCACATTGGCAGTGGCACGACTAGGAAGATGTTGGGAAGGCGCTGGTGTCGGCGCTCAGGTGGGGCGCCCGAGGCATCTCAGTGGCCGCCTCATTTCTTCTGAAACATCAGTCGCCGACATCGCAATCATTGAGGAGGGAATGCTGCGATCTAGTCCGACATTCTACTAGAGTTGGTATTGCAGCTATTAATAATTATGCTTCTAACTCCAGCCTCTGCTTGTGTCATATCTTCAAAGATGACTAACTTTGATATTTTCAAATTTGATTGTGGGTAGAAGAATAACACTTTAATTTAAAAAACAACCAAAAGAACCACAATTTATAGAATAGGTGCATGAAACACGCCATTCGTCACCACCCCCAAACAATTATTAAGCTTCCTCCCTGTTTTCCAAGATAGCAATCATCGCCCGAAGTATAAGCTTGCATTTCATGTCATATCACATGTCTCAATCCTACATTTCAAAGGGTGCTACAAGATTAAATCCTATAGGAATTAGAATACTTTGTCTTTCCTATGAAAATCCTTTGATCCAAAGGAGGCCTAAGGCTAACTCTCCACTTGGCAGAGAGTCTGTTGCAAAGGAAAACAGGAAGGGATCACATGTTCATCATGAGTTCAGTTTGAATGCCAATTCAGTGTTGCCAAAGTTAATAATTTAGTGCAATGAATGAGTAGAGTATAGGCTGCAAGGTGCATGCATAGAGGTGAGGTAATTTTGGCAATACTCTACTCATTGATTGTACTAAATTATTAATTTTGGTAGCATAGACGTGATATGCATGCAGAATCAAACCATACTACTCCACGTATCTGCATGCAGGTGCGGAGCCAGGCCAACCTGGGCTCCCCCCCCCCTTGGTTTTCTTAATTCTTTGAGGACAGAGGACATAAACAATCGCTGGACATTAGGATTAGTATAGGTGGTTAATGACTAGGGAAATCAACTCTTTCTTCAATCCCCCCCTCCCTTCCCTATAGGTCTGGCTCCGCCACTGTCTGCATGCAAGGGCCAAAACGAATAGCCTTACCGTCTTGACACCCCCCCCCCTCCCAATGCGATTATGCCACACCATCGTGAATATAAAATGAGATCGTTGTTGGATTCGTAACTTGAACACTCTATCTATATATCATGTTTCATCAGTTGATGTAAACTGAATAGCGCATATGCATCTAATTGTGACTACATGAGACAGCCATCTTAATGAAATTACATATATCACCATAAATACATTACTAGAAAATCTTTGACTAATGTGGACGTGTTTTTAGTTTTCATGTATGCATTAAATTTTTTGTGGAAGTGAGTAGGGATCCGACTGTCATATAGTAAGTAAATGAAGACAGAGCCATGGTGGTACGTAGAATCTACATTTTGATTCTTTTTTTACACTTCAAACAAAATTGTTTCCCCTTCAAATTTGCCTATTTATTGGACCTTCCCTAGCTGTACCCTTCTCTATTCCATCGCTGTAACTCCTAGGCTCATTTGCCTGAAACCTAACTCAGGGGGCTCCTGCTTCAACATCTCCGGCAAGGTATGAACCTCTAGACAAGATTGCTCTAGATGAATCTTCAAAGTTTTAATTATTAGTCAAGTTCTGATTCCCAGGCCTACTGAATTCAAGCACAATCTTTTGTTAGGTGGTCTCTCCAGATCTAATGATTTAAGTTGTTCTTTTTCAAAGAAATTTCTGCACCTTTTTTCTGTTGTTGTTAGAGTTAGCATGGTTGACATGCACGTTTGTTTCTAGGTTGATCTGATCTTTTTTTTAATTCGTTTGGCAGCATAGATGTGAGGCAATTTCAAGCCACACATGGCACCAAATATTTTGGGCTGTTAGCGTTTCTTATCCACTTTTGAATGCTAAAAAATGTATGATATTGTTGGTATAAAAAGTGTTATCTAACCTCGGCCGTTAGAATGAATACATATGTGCTCTAGCTAGAACGGTTACGTAAGTGCTGTAGTTTTCCATGTGAATTAATTTGGCTTCTTTTTTAATGCATTGTTTATTCATTCTTTAGAAAACTATACTTCTAGATCTTTGTGTGAATATATGTGATTCTTAAATGGTTTAGGATCTATTTAGATTTTTTAGAAACTGTTTTAGGTCGCGTAGCTTTAGCATTAATGGGTTGTTTCATGTTTGACTGATATGGTATGGTTCTTTTAGGTTGAACATTACATCTAATAATAAAGGTAATTAATTAATTAGTGCCAATTACACACATTTGTTAGCTAAATATATTTTGTCCCTCTACATTTTATGTACATGATTTTGTTGGGCTCATTTAGTTCTATTAGGCCTACATTTTCCTTTCCATATCCAGTTGCCTAAAGCATGTTTTTCTTTCTACTGTTGTTCTTTAACTTTCTTTTTTTATACTTTTCAAATAATTTATTCATAAAAGTCTCTCTACCATCCTTCTCCACGCATATGCAAGGCTTTGATGGACAAAAACACATGTGACGCGAGAGAATCAAATTATATTCTTAGTCCTGATGTGGAAGGTGTATTTGTTTTTTAAATATTCTACAGAGGTTTGACTTATATCAGATATGTGTTGTTTTAGCTAATTTAAATAGTAAACCAATAATAAAAGGGTAATTAATAAGTGCCAACTCATTTTTGAAAGCTTGTGGAATATTTATAGACATTTGCTAGTCACTTAATAGAGTGTCCCTTGGATAATCTTTTTGATACATGCATTGTGTAACATGATTTATTACGCCTACATTTACCATTCCACACACACACACACACACCTACCTAAATCTGTTTATTTCTGGTGCTGTTCTGTAAACCCCATTTCCTTTTTCTTTTTAAAAAATATTTGAAACAAAAAAAACTTATTCGTAAATATCTCTTTACCATCTCCCCAGGATCCAAAGCACGAGTAAACACGTACCCAAATTGCATGCATATATAGCTCGAGTACTTGCGTCAATTAGCTACTGATGATATGTGTGGTGTCAGTCAACATCTTGTTACCACATACCCCGCTTCTTTTGGGCAGCCTTCACGTGTGTGTCATCTTATCATTTGCATCTCTTGTTGGGAGAGAAAGGGGTACAGAGGCAAGGAGTGTTAGCATTACTTTTTTCATCTATCTTATGTTTCTTAATTAGTGCTTTAAAATTATTTCCTCACTATGAGCTGATACTTTCTGCTACACTCACGTTCATATGGACGTGCTTCCTAGTTTCTATGATGGGTTCAGGTAATGCGCATGTTTACTTCACCATTGGACAAATAATTTCACGACACATTTGTGATGTTGTCCTTAGTAGAATAAATTTGAATAATTATATCTAATGGTGTACTTCAGTTTGTTAATTGAATTATTTTCCTCTTAGTGATATTCCAATGACACCGTTTGCATACTTTATGTATATTTAAGTTTCAGTTCTTCACAATTGTATTTATCACCGCAACCTTTTTTTAGTTTTGACTAGATATGTATTTGCCCCTAACTTTAGATCGATGATTTTGTTACAAATGTTGTAGCTCTCATTACCTTTATTGCTGGAATATTTTTCTTTTTTACATTTCTTCTACGTCTAAAGTCCACGTTATGGTGTTCAAATCCATGCAGCATTCTTCTCTGTATAACAGTCTTAACAGATTTACGAGTCGTGTGGAACAGTGTTTTGGATAGCTTTCCTTGATTGCAGTAGATTTGTACACCAACTCTTGTTCCATTGGTGATCGTCTTATAGTGTGATTAGGAGATCATGGCGGAGAAACTTGCTGATGGTGAGCCGATAACACCGCTGGTTGAGGATTCAGAGGAAGAGGAGGTGATGCCACAATGGCTACAAGTGTTGCTGAGGACAAGGTTCTGGGAGCCGTGCAGCAAAGGGCACAAGGATGAGAACAGGGCGGAGGACTGCATATTCTGCCTCCAATGCTACAAGGTCTTTTGCCCTCACTGCACGCACAATGAGCCCGATCACCACCTCCTCAAGATCTATCGTTATGTGTACCGTTCTGTCGTCCTTGTCAAAGACATGAATGAACTAAACATTGATGTGTCAAAGATACAGGTACGTGTCATATCATGGCATCAATTTTGTTGTTAGGATTCACAAGACGGTCACACCATGAACCCACCAAGATCTAATTGCACCACCAACTAGCTCGTGTGATTATGGAGCACAGAATTTAATTCTTGTTAAACTTAATGGTAGCTGCACTTATAGTTGACACGCATTGTGATATAGTTAGGCATGATATAAATGTTTATTGTTCTTAACATGCTTTCTAATTTCACATTTATTCATGCAGACATACATAACTAATGATAATAAAGGAGTGCTCCTGAGGCCAATGAGGAGGTCTCCAAAATTTAGGCCTCAACCAGGGGCAACTCGATGCAAGACTTGTACTTGTTGGCTTCGTAGCGCATCTAATCTTTTCTGTTCACTTACATGCAAGGTATCTATCTCCCTTCCCCTTCCCCACCCATTTTTTTCTAGTAATATTATCATCATCGCTATCCGAACAACCATATTTCAAGTTTCTTAACGCGCTAACATGTATCTCGCCATGACATCTTACATTCCTTTTTTTTGGATAAAGTATTATTTTCAAGAGTTTAGTTCTTAGTTTTTTTATATATATTTCAGGGGAAGGCAAGTGTGTCACAAGATGACTTCTCAGGACCCGAAGCTGAGTGTCGGTACAGGAACCTCCATACAAATACATCACAACAAGTACCTAATGATGACAATGACATTGAACTGCCCGTTGAGGCACCAGTGATTCCGTTTGAGCCAGTTGAGGCGCCGTTGATGGTGATTCCGCCTGAGCCAGTTGAGGCACCACCGGTGGTGATTCCACATGAGCCAGTCGAGGCACCGCCAATGGTGATTCCGCATGAGCCAGTTGAGGCACTGCCAGTGATGATTCCCTATGAGTCAGTTGAGGCACCGCCGGTGGTGATTCAGCCTGGCCCGAACAACTCACAACGCCAAAGACCGAGGAAGCAAGCAAAACCTCAAAGGGCACCATTCTTTTAAGATACTGCTCAATATGTTTGAATAAAAGAGCTCAAACTAGGATTTTGTTGAAGCTTAGTGATAGCTAGGCTTGATTCAACTCCTTGCCTTTAGTTCCTTTGGTGGTGGTGTTGAACTTGTTACAATGTGCAGCATGTGTCGGTTTAGGGTGAACATGTCATTAGGATTCATTTGTGGTATTTGGTACAATGTTTTTATTACAGCTGTGTTAAGTCCTGGTATGTTAAGTACTACTCCCTCCTATTCTTTATGATTTGCTGTACTAACGGTATGAAAAATAGGAGGGAGTATATTGTTAAATCAGTTGCAGCTATCGTTGTATTTGAGATAATGTATTCGCTTGACTTCTGTTTCTAGAGTAAAGATAATTGTAGATGCATTGAATAACTCATTTCGTTACATACTTCGATTTATGTGTATTCTTGTTAGTTGTTCAAAATTTTGGTCCTTGTACATATGTAGTATTGAGGGGGGAAAAGTAGACCACATCGAACCTAGGTATTTTTATTATGATAAAAAGTTAATATGAATTGTGAATTTTCTGGACAGTTGATTCTCTCCATATTCTGGACCTTACAGAATACGATGATATATAACTCTTGCATTGCCTTCATTTTTTTTTGAAGTAGTTCACTAACTTGGCAGTTGAGGCAGTATATTCAACATTAGATCAATCCAATAGCTTTCTCAGGCTCAAAAAGTAGCAAGCACTGCCAATTAAACCCATAAATATGTAGAAGTATAACAATTATAAGTGATCCAGTTTATCTGCAGTCTCTGATCAAGGGCTGGCCGCCTTTGGAAAATCAGGCGAGTTCAGAGGGCAAAAGACGGCCTAGCATTTACTCTCCAGGACTTGGAGTATTTTACTATGGATGTATGGAGATGGAGGGGAAAAGGGGACACAAACGAGAAGGAAGGAATACCATTTTTGGGACGTTGTAAGGTTTTCTTAGTAAAGAATTAAACACTGCAATATTGAATCCTACACATTACAAAGTGAGACAAAAAAAAGTGTAATAGACTGAGTTTAGTGTTTCTGGGTTGTAGTAATAATCAGAGCCCTACTCCTCGCAAGTAAAAGCACTGCTATCTTAACCAGCTCCTCTTTTACCATGAAGAGAACAGAGGCGGCAAAGACACTTTGTAAAATTTTTGTGCCCATTCCCTTGTAAAAGCCGTGAAATCCTTCGTATCGGAACATCTTTAGTATTGCATCTACCGTACCTGGTGGATATAGTCAACACAATGTTAACAGATATGATATGATGGGCAATATTTGAAAGAAAGAGGAAGTGGGATATCACACATAATATCAAAGAAAAATTGTCCAGAAAACATCAACAGTTTGTTCAAGACAAAAGTATATCAACAATATTATACTAGTTTGGTTGCACAGTGAGAATAAAGATACCTGTGTATCTGGACATCACATTCCTGCCAATTTCTTGTTTTGCTTGCAACCTAGACTGCAACAGTTAACGTTTAAATGAGCAAACCAATTAAAGCACCACTGTAACTAATACATCCAGAGCAGGCTTCATTGTGTTTGGCGAAAGTTTGATTACTGTAACGTGTAGCGTCACACAAATAGAGTTTCGGTACACGAGGCTTAATAAATCATTAAGTGTCTTAAAGAAACAATTACAAAAAAATTATTGCATATGATTACTTAAAATACCATTCACTGAAATCTCTTCTGGTAATTTCGCTTGCACTCGTGTTTTACTGAGCCTTTGAATTAGCTATTTCTTAACTCATTTTTTTGGAATAATGTGTTTAAAAACAATTATGACTCTGCACATAATACGGAGTCAGCACATCTCTAAATAAAATGTACCTTGACAACTAGCAGTGGATAAGTGATAACAGTGGCCCCAAGTTTTGCTATGGCCCCCAATAAGAATACCTGCTCAAGGAGGAAAGTACTAAGAAAGAATTAACATTAACTTGTATATTCCTACTGCTATTTTAACTTTGAATCTGGAGTTGTAACAAAGCAAATATAACATCCGGACTGCAAAACAGAACCATTAAGTGAATTGTAGGTAATAACTCTTCATCGTGAAACATCTAATGTTAAACTGTTGATAGACAATTTTTCTACTTCAAAGTATTAGAAAAAATATACATTATAGAACATAGGAAAACGAAGTTTCTAGCTGGGAGAAGGATAAATAATTAAGGTGATCAAAGAGTCCAAAGAATCTCCTTTGCAGAGGGGAAGTGCATAATTTTACAAGGACGTGGAAATCTATGTCCATGGGTTCCGACGTGACCTATAACAATGATCGACACGTGTCCTCAAACAAAACAGCATTTCAATGGCGTTAGATCTACGTTGGTTGAATCATAGGGAGTAGTATATCTACTAGAAAAATAAATACAAGTTTGAAAGCATTAAATATCCATTGGACCAGTGAGAACCCACTGGACAATTTATGGCCAACTGCGCAATTTGAATCTTCAAATTACTGCATTAAATGTGTACTTATATAAAGTTCCAAGTTCCCTATATAAGGAAGACCTGGTAAGCAATTGTCCATTGCATGAGATATAGACTATTGAGTCAACACTTCAGAGTTCTATAAACCATTTAGTTAACATAGAGAGCGGATAGTTGGAATACTAGGAGGAGAAAACATCACGGTCGGTCAGTGAAAAAATAAATAAATGATGGGCGTTACATTTTCAGTTAGCAGGTAACCTAAAGTTTGGTGTGAGCCGGTGGTATATAATTTTGGTCACCGACTGTGCACGGACAAGTTGGATGAAAAAATAAATCACGAATCGACAACGGCATCTAACACCGACTTCCACGCGTTGTTTGAAGATGTAGGTGACGTGGGATCCTGTAGGAACCAACGAATTTTTGATTTTACAAAGATAAGATCATTACAGACCCTAAGTCTGAACAGATTTTGTACCTCCATAGCCGTGAGATTTTTTTTAGGTATTTGCTTCCCAGAACGCTTTGACTGGAGACGCTTTGCTAATGTTTCATAGATCATAAACTGAATCGATGGATTGCATACCTGAAAATTTACATAGTTCAGCTTTTCCAAAAAATTAAAAATCCAAGCGGAACAAGTCCATTTACATAGCAGTGGACTTGCATGCATAACCGATAAAGTTTAGTTTTGATAATTAACTGACCATGATTAATGTTGGAACAAGTCCTTTCCAAAATCCTCGTATGCCTGATTCTCGATAGACCTCCTGGATCTGTCTAATACAGAAGAAACCATTAAAAGAATGCCTTATAATTTGATTTTGGAAGTTAAAAGCAGAATAGAACTCGGGACTTCAAATACCAGTTACCGTCACCTACAACCCAGTCACTCACAGAATTGAGCAAATGAATTTTATAATTTACAAATGTTTATGAATTAATCTTACCAATAAGAAATTGATTCGAGGATATCCATACTAAGTAAACCTAAGATTTCTAGACTTAACTAAAAGTTCAGGGAGAGAGAGGGGGGAGGAGGGAGGGGGGGGGGGGACTGAGGGGGGGGGTGAGGGAGGGAGAGAGAGGATATGTACTAATCAGTCACTGCCTTTTTTTTGTCTTTCTTTAATAATTTCAGAACCAAATTCAATATAAAGTATAGAGTGGAGGATTGCCAACAGTAATGAGAGCTAACCGCTTGAATTGTACCGAATGGGCGAGGTTTTTCAGACTCCAGTTTAGCAAGCCTATCCTTCAGAACTGAAACTTCCATTGAATTGGCCCTAGATACTTCTCTCAGCAAAAGCTCCTTCTTAGACTCCAAGATCTTCCTTTCTGCTTGTGTATGTGTCTGAATGAAGGCGGAAAGTTTCACTGATTTGCATCAAATTCTGATTACAAGTAGTGCTGAACCCACTGCATTTCAAATATAAGACTAGTAACAACAACAGCCACATGGAGCTGCAAATAATACAAAATAATATTTATCTTTCAGCTGACGCCACTTTCTCATCACGAGCCATAGTTATCTAACTAGTAACTACGAAAGAAGGATGCAGAATCATGGAAAATGTATCAGTACAGTAACAGACACACAAAAACCTTTCCATAAACCATGCGCTATACAGGACCCTCCAGTCGTATGAACTGGGAATTGTGGAAATACTTTGGGAAGATGTAAATAAAATGAGTGACCATCAGGTCATAAGGACTAGTAATTAGTTTTTCTCTGAAATAATAATAATAATAATTATGACTCAGTAAGGATCTTATTTGGTGTAGTAGTTCAAGACTTGAAGTCTCATAGTGAAATGCGATTTTAGCGTATTTAACAGCGTGCAGCAATACTGCAAGCTCATGTTATCCATGTTTCGCTATAATTGTCCTGTATAAAACCTTAGCCAATAATCCTGTGGCAACCTAATAATGATAAGAATATGCCAGTTTCCAGATTTTCCAGGCCCATACAAACTACCAATAGGGAAACATTTTGGGAGACAATGGGATGAGTAGTTTATTTGCCTTGTGCTGATACAATTTCATATCATGAAGGTGATCGGAAACAATCCAGGACCCCAAGAGTATAATAGGATGTAATCATACTATAAACAACAACAACAACAACAACAACAACAACAACAACAACACATTGGGGTAGGCTAGAGATGAAACCCACAAGAAACAAAGACAAGAGAACACAAAATACACAGGGAAACGAGCTAGAGGTAAACAGAGAGGGAAGAAAAGGATCACGGTTAACTCCTTGGAGATATTCCACTCCTTCAAGTCTCTCTTAGCCGACTCATCCAAAATCAGGTTAGGTCGACCTCTACCTCTGTTATGATGGTATATGATGGTACATAACACCAATTTAAGAATTATTTGGCAGAGTCGACACTGTTAACTTTCAGGCAGAAAAATTCACTAGTTTTAACTTCAGAAGTTAATTTATAAAAGAAAGACAATAGTCAATATTTACCTGCATACGTGTCACAAGAACCCATATTGGATTTGTAAGAAGAACATTGATTGACCTGCAACAATGTAAAGTGGACTATAAGCATGCTAAAAGATCAAGAGCAAATTTCAGCGAACATATCATAATTTGTATACAGTGTAAAACCCCCTCTACACTTTCTGACACCCATACGAACGCTCACGCATTATTAAAAATACGGCACATTTCAACAACCCTGTAAGCTTGGACCGTCCAATGGCATCCCGGTTTACACATAACATAATTGACCACTTACCATCGATTTATTTTGTCTAATATTTTAGTGGAATGGTATAGCAGTGTGAGTAGGTGACTTACCCAGCAACAGCTGCAATACCAAGCCAAGAGAGCATCCCAACAGTACCATCCCCCAGGCCCTTCTTACGACGAGCAACTGCCAAATCTTCTACCCTGTTCTTTAGAAGCTGGTAGAAGTAGTAATAGATTCCCTGCAACCACAAACGGAATACTTCTCAAGTCATAACTAGTAAACTAAAGGATAAAGTCCACTTTACTCCCTCCAAGTTTGCCCATAGTCCAGATAACCCTCTAAACTATAATTTGGTTTACTTTACCCCCAACATTTACCAAATCAAGTTATTTTACACCTTTTCTCTCCAATCCAAAGCGATTTCGCTAACATAGACTCATGTCAAGATGGTTTTGTGGATGTAACTTGACATATGTACATTCATACACGATGCTAGCCCACAAAAACAACGATCATGGTGAAATTTTAGGTGGAAATTAGCAAAGATGGCTATGCCATCGTAGATCAAGATGTAGAGATATTAGCACAAATTGTTAGCTACAAATCGACAAGAATGCCTCGCACCACCTTGGAATGCATGTGTATCTGGATTGAGTATGTAAAACTGACCTTAACCTACTCCACGTGAGTGAAATCACATTGGATTAGAGAGAAAAGGTGTAAAGTGAGCTAATTTAGTAAATGTTGGGGGTAAAGTAAACCAAATTGAAGTTTAGGGGGTTATTTGGACTAGGGACAAACTTGGAGGGAGTAAAATGGACTTTATCCTAAACTAAAACTAAACATTGTTGTGTGGGGGAAAAACGGTGTATACGGCAAGTAACTCATAAAAACTTGAAGGGTTCATGGAGTTTACCTGCGACGCAGCAGTGCCGGCGAGAGAGGGCGTGAGGCCGCTGTACAACCCACTCCACCCTTCCGTTTGGATCAGCTGCAGTTACTTGATTCCGCAGATAGTCATTAGTGGGGCAATAGTAGTTAACAGTAGCTGCAGCACGGAATACAGCACAAGCCCGCGCGAGGAATCACCTGGAGCATCTGAAAAAGGGTGGAGGTGTTGGTGCCGCCACTCGAAGCCTTCCTCTTCTTCGTTGACCTCTCCGTCTGCTGCCGGGTGTTCACCTGGTCGAGCCACATCGGCCATCAGGCAGCGAAAGTGGTTACCAATTTGGAGAGGAATGGATAGGATAAGTTAGAGCGAAAGACGAAGCAGAGAGGCGAGGGTGGTACTGTCTGCAGAGGGTAGGTGATGATTTGGGCGATGATGCCGCCGCCGGCGCCGGCCAGACCATTCACCAGCGCGCTCGACATGCTCCCACCTGGCAATCCGACGCGGATGACCATCAGCAGCACATCAGCTATCACGAGATAATCGAGTGAGCGCTCGGCTGCTCCATTCACCTTGCTAGTCGCGGCGACTTGTTCGGCGCAGACGGGCCAGCCAGCGGAGCCGCGCGCCGAGACGCCGCAGATGCTAGAGAGCGTGGTGGCGCCTTCACGCCGGACGTGCGAAGTGGGCCGCGGCGATGTCAAGGTTGGAGGCGCGGGCGAATCGGGGGGAGGAGAGGGTACGAGGGGATCGAACTGGGAGCCGACGAGCCCAGTAGCCAGCAGGTAGGCGGCGGAGTGCTTATCGGTCGAGCAAGGAAAGGCTGCGTTCCGCGTGTCTTCACGTTTCCCTTTCGTTCGCGGGATTACGGGAGGAAAGGGCAGAGGAATGAACCAGTTTCGGCTATCAGCAGCTCCCGTGTCAAACTGTCGACGTTCAAATCCCGCTCGAGTTTTCACACAGACCCCCCGAATTTTCATCATACACTCTTCATGCTTTTCTTGTCCCAACCAGTTTCGGCTATCAGCAGCTCCCGGGACAAACTATTTAATTTAAACTATGTTTCCTATCCCAACCATAAAAAAATCAGAGGCAGTATAATTAAGAAACCAATTGAGATCAGCTGTCAGTCACAAGCTCAGGATCCATGAACCTAATGGACGATCGCTCATCGTTTTCGCTCCTCTCCTCTCACCTCGATCTCACCTTGTCGACGGTTGTCTTCTCTTTTGACCCTTATTTTTTATACCAACGCATCTGCTATGCCTCCTCAACCATCCGCGAAGAAGCGAGGCGTTATGGGGCCACTCTGCCCAGTACCAAGCTTGCCTACCGCTCGAAATTTGTTGCCAAAATTGAGATGTGTAAGCTTTTGCTATAGACGTCACTGGGTTGAATGGTCGCTGAATGTAATGAATAATGATCTAGAGTAGTAATTTTTTTATAAGTAATATTTTAATGTTATTTGTTAACGAAGAAAACTATAAATGATTATAAACCCATGTTTGAAAAGTGCCTTTTTTTTTCTTTTTCTTTAGTTTCAAAAAGGTTTGCACAGGCTCAACTAGAGTATTTCTGTTTTTCATGTCGCAGGGGGCAAAACGCAAAACTGAGAAAAGAAACTCAAAACACCAGTAAAACCCTAGCCACCGGAGGGGCGCCGTAGCCGAGACCGAGAGGTGAGGCCGGCTGGGCG
>LAPY01001731.1:57803-71566 GCA_000970635.1 Eragrostis tef
ATCTGTCATTTCCTCCTCCCTACAACCGCAAATTTACCTGCTGATTCTGAGCATGGCACCTCGGCGAAGAGAAATCCACGCTATCCATTGCGACCATTCTGATAGAATCACTGGTAATGCAAAATCCCCAAGATCATTAGCCAAGGGCCGGTTATAAAAGGAAAGCAGAATAATAACATGTTGACTAGGTGGGGCGACAAGAAATTGTGACTTTACACAATCAGGATGCTGTAAGTAAAGCTAAACAAATAAGCTCGTCGCAATTGAATATAACAAACAGGGTGCGAACCTCTTGGAGCGGCTGTGATGCATTGCTATTCAGGAAGGGGGGTTACAGGGGCTGGACCTGCTCTACATGTCTCTGCCACTGAGCACAAGAACGCCTCCTCCATTGAATCTGTAACTGCATTGTAGTTTAGAGAACTGAAAAAAGAGCAGGTGATTCAGGTATAGACTATAAAGGGAGAGGCTCTACCTTACACCGAAGCAATCCACAACAAGTGGAGCCTGGAGTTGTTGCTGAGGAGTTGATCACCAACTAAAGCTTTGACCTCCTTATACTTTCTCTTGACTGGAAGTTCCTTCTTCTCAGGTCCCTCTCTCCTTCTCCCTTAGGTGCTGTTTGGATGCAGGTTGGGTTGGGGATAGGGATATGAGAAGGGAAATTAGCTGCTGGGTTAGGGATAGGGAAATGAAATTGTATGCCTATCCCATGTTTGGATGGTATGGGTTTGGGATAGGGATTAAACCAAAATACCCCTGCCACATATGTCCCTTCTTCAGCTCGTTGCTCTGCTTCTGGTGCGCATCTCAATCTCCACCTTGCTCTGCTTAGCAAATTGAGGCTGCTCCTTAGTATTGGTAGATGCGCTTGAGAAGAAGCAGGTCAGTGCTTGTTGCTTTATCTCTCTACTTCGTCAAATCATAAGAAAAGGAGAAGCAAGGAAATAAAAAAATGCCAATCGCCAAATCTGAGAGGAATCCAGAGCAACTAGCTAGCTGCTAGTAATTCCAACAATTGGTATAATGCCAATGGTCGAGCAAGGCATGGATTATGAGCAATCAGGCAAAATGCGCGTACTGCTAGGAAGACTAGCAAAAAGCAGCGTGGGAAGACGAGTTAAGGATTGGAAACTTGAAAACTCAGCGTAAGATCAAATACAAACGGATGAGATTAGATCGGAGCCCCTTCGCTGCTACATTTTCATTTTAACCCCCCCTGATGTTTTTAATTTCGGCAGCAGATTATCGTCGCTGGGCTCCCCACTCTACAGCTCCTCACATCTCTATCCTTCGGCAAATCCCGTGCCATGCCAACCCGAGCCCGCTGCACGACGCCGGCCGCGGCGACGAGCTCCACCCACAATGCCGAACTCTGGAGGCAGTGACAAGCAGTCAACAAGTCCATGGCGAGTTTCAGGAGGCTTCTTCTTCTTTGACAATATCCTAGGACAGATGAAGGAGCTCCTCAACTCTGAGGAACAAGGCATCCCGACCTTGCAGTTGGATGCTATCGCTGTCCCCTTCACGGAAGATAAAGTTTGGCAGATCATTCGTCTGATCCCGCCAGACAAGTTGCCAGGTCCGGATGGGTTCACTGGTCGCTTCTACCAATCCGCATGGCCAATAATAAAGAAAGATGCGGTCACGGCTTTCAATGCCTTTTCATCTATGGATGAGCGTAGCTTCCATCACTTAAATGACGCCCTACTAATTCTCCTCCCTAAGAAGGTGGACCCGGTAGAGGTTGCATATTATAGGCTATAAGCCTGATTCATAGTTTTGGGAAGCTGTTTTCTAAAGGATTTGCAAATAGGATTGCACCCTTGCTTCCGTAGTTAGTCAAACATAACAAAAGTGCTTTCATTAAAGGTCGTTTCATTTATGACAACTTCAGATATGTTTAGAGGCTAGCAAAGGCCCTTCACAGGAAGAAGCAACCCCGTCTGTTTTTTAAGGTCGATGTCGCTAAGGCTTTCGACTCTGTGGCATGGTCGTTCCTTCTGGACCTACTTGCACACATGGGTTTCCCGCAAAGGTGGAGAGGTCGCCTTGATCCTCTCCACAGCTAGCACCAAGATCCTTCTCAACGAAAACCCTGGTCACCGGATTTGTCATGCGAGAGGTCTTCGCCAGGGCGATCCCCTTGGCAGACTGTAAGGGTCTTTTCCGTTCTTTGGGTGTCCTGAAGGCCAGGTTCAGGGCCTCCCTGTATGCAGTTGATGTCTTGTTCTTCATTGCACCGGTTGCACAAGATCTCAACAATATAAAAGAGATCGTATGGGTGTTAAAGAAAGCTACTGGCTTGGTGACCAACTACGCCAAGAGCAATTTCTACCCAATTCGTTACTCGGAGGGGGATGTCGCTAGAGCCATAGCCGTTCTTTCATGTTAGGTAAGAACGTTCTCCTGCAAGTACTTTGGGGTAGCACTATCCGTTTGACAGCTATCCAAGACGGACCTGCAACCTTTGGTCGATAGGGTTGCTGATAATCTACAGGCATGGAAGGGTCGCTTACTGAATAGAGGTGGTCGCCTTATCCTAACTAAAGTTAACCTCTCAGCCATCCCGATCTACCTGGCCATTACGGTCAACCTCTCCAGTTGGGCTATCAGTGCGGTTGAGAAATAATGAGAGCCTTTCTCTAGAGAGACACATAGGTAGTTTCTGGGGGCCACTGTAAGGTCGCTTGGGCTAAAGTCTGACGCTCGCGTCAGATGGGTGGACTAGGGATACATGATCTAAAGGTTTCAGGCTGGGCCCTCAGATTAAGATGGAATTGACTGGCTCGTGTTGAGCCCGACAAGTGTTGGTCAGGCTTCACTATCGCCACTGACCCCGTCGCGCAAGCCTTATTTGACACTTCTATCTCGGTCATCCTGGGCGACAGCAAATCAGCGTTTTTTTGGCGTGATCGGTGGATGGATGACCAATCCTTAGCCATCATCGCGCCAAACTTGGTTGTAGCGGTGCCTATGAGGATTCGTAACCCTAGACTGGTCGTTGATGCTCTTAGAGGTCGCCGTTGGATACGAGACATCCGAGGTCCACGCACGGTGCAAGTGATCCTTGATTTCTTTGCAGTTCTGGCTATTGCTTCTCAGGTCATACTGGTTACCACCCTTGACTAATTCAGGTGAAAATGGACGCCAGATGGTCGCTTCACCTCGGCGAGCGCCTACCACGCGTTCTCGATAGGCCAATCCGAGGTGCTCAGGGCCCGTGTTCTTTGGAAAACTCAGACACCATATAATTGTCGCTTCTTCTTTTGGTTGGTGCTTCATGAGAGATGCTAGACTTCCAACCGCCAGCTCAGACACAACCTAAAGAATGATGACACTTGTGTGCTTTGTGCGCAGGAGCCAGAGACTTTAGACCACCTCCTGCTTCACTGTGTCCATAGCAGAGAGACTTGGTTCCGAGTCCTCTAACGTTTAGGGCTAAATCACCTAGCCCCATCTGTCAATGAACCGCCGATCGTTGAATGGTGGCTCAGGTCGCGCAAGAAGGTTCCAAAAGAGTTACGTCTAGGGTTTGACACTCACCGTTTTGGTTGTATGGAGGCTTTGGGAAGAGTGAAACAAAAGGGTCTATGAGTTTCAAGCTCTGACACTGGTCGCGTTGGCACAGGAGATCATTGATGATGCTCATATGTGGGCGTCTGCGAGGTTCTCCAAATTTCGGAAACTCTTAGTTCCTAGGCTTTAGACTGCGCTGAGCGCTCACCCCCTTGTTGTCATGTGTCTCTCGTTCATATTTTCTTTTCGGTTGTTGTCGTTGGTTGTTGTTGCTCGCTGACCTTCGAGCGTTGTATAAACCTTGCTTCTTCTCCTTCTTAATGAAATACATGCTCCACTCTTGGTCGTCTGTCGGTCACAGTTCATTGGAGCGCTAACATCTTCCCGCTTTGGAGCCAATTCAACGAGCAAACGAAGCATGGGATGGAGATTCACAGGTATTGCCGGGTCCTATCTGGACGCACCAAATCCACGCTAGATCCTAATCACGAAGAGGCGTCATCTAAAATCAAAATTTAATCCATAAGTTGGAGGTGCAGCGGAGAGAGAATCTGGTGATGCCGTGGATGATAGTGCAGTCCAAGGTTGATGGGAGAAAATGGAAGTTGGTTCGCCGGCATGGAGAGGCGGTGGGCCGACGGCTGCTGGCTAGATCGGAGTCGTGGAACATGAAAAGGGCACGCTTGCACAATAGATGAATGCAAGGGTCGTTTTACAAAATCTTCATGGGCATTGCGGGCGGTTCATTGCAAAATGTGCATGGACTGGTGGAGGCTCATCCAATCCCATCTCAGACGTTGGAACACGATCTAGCGGCTCAGAAACGAGTTTCTGACATATGTCAGGTTTCTACCTAATATGCGCTCTTCCCGTGGCCGCCTCCTCGCGCAATATTTTACTGATGCGCGCGCGGAGGCGAAAAGAGCGCGATGCGATAGCCGGTGGCCCTGAACAACAGAATGATGTCCCGCGACCACAACGGAGTACAATTCTCTGCGCTTTGAAAAATCTTTTGCATGTGCAATATTAATGCTACCTCAAAACCAAGCAGATGTAATTAAAGTTACGGTCAAATCAAGTTATGAGGTACATAATGAGACATAAACATAACCCAAGCACAAACAAAGTAAAATGAAACAAAATCCGAATAACAAACATTGTCTTCACTGAATCACAAGCTTAATCCATTATGCAAGAGATATACAAAGAGGAAAAGAGATATACAATCTTCTAGCAAGAGATATACAATCTTCCAACAATCTGTGTTCTCAATCAACAAAAGGAGGATGAGATAATACAAGTTCAGCCGTATGATTTTTTTTTCTTTTTGATAAAGGGAATTACGGATGCTATACTTCCAATAAATATTAGAGAAGAGGGTGGCTTAAAGTTTTTCTAAAAGAAACTGATACTGAAGGGAAAATCAACAGACCTGGCTTGAACTAACTTTTCTCCTCGATGCTTGACCATTTGCTGAACTGAACTGCCAAGTAGGCAATGATTTTAGTCTGAATTGGATTTTCACAAGCCACAAAGGTGTCCTCATTTGATACTTGCAGACTGAGACAGAGAAAAAGAGATGCACAGGAATTTAAAACGATGATCTAACTGAAACTTACCTCCGCCCAGGTCAGCATCGCGCTGTCCAGGCTGCGCGAACTCATCGCACAGCGGCAGGCGATTAAACCCAAGCGCCCAGGTAGCGCGCCAGCAACTGTGCGGGTTGTAAACCCAAGCTGCAGTTTAATCTGGGTTGATTAAACTGACGAGTGAAAAATTCTCTGCACACTGAAAAAAATCTTTTATGTGCAATATTAATGCTACCTCAGAACCAAAGCAGATGAAATGAAAGCTAAGGTCAAATCTGAGTTACGATGTATACATTGATGTTGACATAAACATAACCAAAGTTGGTAAAATGAAACAGAATCCGAAGAACATTGTCTCCACTGAATCACACGCTTAATCCATTACATAAGCACACACATCTTATTACCACTGCAACTACATGCTCCATGGCCATGTCTAGAACTCTCGATGCAGTTTCCATTCCCTCCACAACTGCTACTTCCTCATGTTGCAGTTTCCACTCCCTCCGCAACTGCGACTTCCTCCTCGCCAGATGGCCCAGCATCTCCCTTCCTACTTGTTTCAGAAGATAAAATATTGATTAGATGCTAAATAAAACCCCTATCTTTGCAGAAAATTACACTACATCACTACTGTCTACTACATTTATGTTTAGACATTAATAATAACATGGCAGTTTCAAAAAGTACATTTATCAACCAACCCAAGTTCTATATAATAGAAGTAAGCTTATATCCAGAAACATGTTGAAAGTCAACTCATCAGAACTGTCTGTCTGTCAAATCAAAATTGAAACTGCACTATTGCATTGGCAAACAATGCCCAGTTTCAGGATCTTTTAACTCCCCCATCAATTTCATTGTACCTTGATATACGGTCATTTTTCCAGAACCTCAAATCACCATTTGCCTTATACGTAAAGTACTATAAAGTTAGGTTTGCTACAATTAGTCAGTTCACATTGACATCACAAAGCTAAGTGAGGTTTTGAGAGCCCAAAAGAATTACCTGGTAGAGCTCCAAATACCCAAATACTTGGAAATCCCACTTTGAAGGTAGGTGTAATCGTGACCTATAGGCCTTCCAGAGCCAAAATCAGCCACATCTTCTATGGTTTTGTTCCTCATACCAACAGCAATCACTGATGCCTTGCGCACACGAGGATCAACTCTGCTCATGATGTAAACAACACCAGGGTCGTGCAAGCACAGAGCAGGGTAACATGCTGGGAGCCTCTCTAAGGTTAGCTTTGCACCTTCACCCGGTCCTTGATTAGGCAGCACACGGGCATAATCTGGATTGTTCACGGGGACTTCAGAAAATTGGAATGTGCAGTCCTCCTCCCACTTTGCAGAATCCATATTAGAAAATTCCATAATCTTTGTTGCAGCCTCCCAACCTTTAAGAGTGAAAAATTCAGTTCCAGGAATTGAGACCCACCCGGCATAATGCATCTCGAAGAACTGGATATGATCTTTGCGGGCAATGATATTTCGAAGAAACGTAGGATCACCCTCAAGCGGCTTGGGAACCAGAGGCGGTGGCAGCGGGATGTAGAGAAGCTTACGGTCCTCCTGGAGCAGGTTGCAGATGAGGATGCCATGCCAGAGGTCGACCCAGCCCACTGAACCCAGCTCCCCTCCAATTGTGATCACCTTATGCGTAATACAGTACCGGAAGTTCTGCGGGGCATCAACGTCTGTCAACATAGATATCCATCTCCCTGTCTCGGAGTTGTACAGAAGGAGACAGAACATCCTCATGTTGTACTGGTCATCGATGAATGTCCTATGTATCGCGGCGAGGAAGAACATGTCGCGGTCGCGGCAGGGCAGCAGGACAACCTCGTGGTCCCCAAACCTGATGTCACTCGGTATGGGGATGCTCTGAAGCGACGGCGGCTTGTTCTTGGCGCCAGCTTGATAGACGAAATAGTCGCTCTCCTCGTTGGGCAGGAGGCCGTCTGGAGAAGAGCGGATAGGGACGCGAAGCAGGACGAGGTCATCCTCAGTGCAGAGGATATTGGGCATGCCGCCGGACGACCATGGCTTCTCGCCAGGAGAATGTACGGTGAAGCAGGAGACGCGCGGCGGGCTGGCCGCCCAGAAGGTGACCAGGATGCGCTCCTTGTTTCTCCTGAAGCCCTCGGCGGTGGTGCCGTTGGTCCGAGGGTTGAGGTAGCCGAACGGATCAAGAAGGATCGAATCCGGAGGAGAATCCGGTTCCTTGGGGTGGATAGGTGGAGGGATCGAGAGCAGCTTCAGGTATCGGTCAGACACGGATGACGTATCCTTGGGAGGAAGGCGAGATTCTTCCATGGGAATTGGCGGTGGTGGTGCTTGGGGGCGAGGTGGGTATCCCGGCCGTTCCATTGGAAGAGGGGAGCGGTGGCGGCGGAAGCAGGAACCCTAACGAGACATAAAGATAAGATATAATCTGTTGTACAGTAGTCAGTAGGTAACAGATCGAACAACCTAGAAGGCCCGAGAAGCCAGCCCACCGGCCTGGCCTGCTTTTGACTGCGTTACGCGAGCCTGGCCCATTATATTGCCGAACACGCTTCCGTGTCCGAATCTGGTACTCTCTACTGGTGCTGGCCAAACAGGCCGTGCTTCGTGGGCCGGCCCGAAGCACGCATTGTTTGGCCCGGCCTAAGCACGGCACGGCCTAATTTCGTGCCGGGCTGGCCCGATAAAATTTTCCGTGCCGTGCTTGGGCCGATGGCGTGGCCCAACGGGCGGCATGGGCACGGCCCGTTTAAGCCGCGGCACGCAAATGCCCGTTAATGGCCCGTTAAAGCACGAGCCCGAATAGAGAATAGCGTAAATATATTTCGAATTCATATAGACTCAAGAAGGAAACTTGGTCTGATGGTAAAACTCTTCACTCTAGACCATGAGGTCTTGGGTTCAAACCTCATAAAGCACTCATTTTGCTATATATTTACACTAATGGGCTAAACGGGCCTACCAGGCTAAACGGGCTTACCTGCCTAACAGGCCGGCCCGGCACGGTTATATCATTTCAGCATTATATCATTTCAGTATGACGGGCGGCACGGCACGGCTCGAAACTATACGGGCCGGGCCAATTCGTGGCCGTGCCGGGCGGACCATTTGGACAGCACTACTCTCTACGCTGAACTACACTCGCGTCGTCCCTGCTTCGCTGCTATGTCCTCGTGCCGTTGCCCCAGCCTCGCTGCCCTAGTGGCGGACCTAGGTTCAGGAACCTACCTGGGTATCCGGAATTTCGGATTCCCATTTGATCGAGGAAAAAAATTAATTTAGAGCACAAGAACAAGAATTGAAGTACAAATTATTCACACATTCAAAAGAGCGATGGGAGTTGGAAGCCTGGTGGCCTTAAGACTCTTCTATGAGTCGACTTGGGCTATGCCTGCAAAAAATAGATCGTTGCCTTGCCTGCAGAGCCGAACCAAACAAAGAAATGCATCCGAACAGTCCAACATGAACATCTTGTTCGGCAAGCCTGCTGTGAATCAGCCGTTATAGTTTTCGCAGTTATTTATTCAGCATCCACTACAATGTCCGTAGTTATTTTTCAAGAGTAAAGCAATAGCTTCTAGACCTGTCGAACAGGGCCGAAGTATAGTTAATTTTTGTTGCAAAAAAGCTGGGCATTCATGTGAATACCCAGCTATCATGCTGGGTCTGCCCCTGGGCCACCCCATCACCGTCAAGCATCAGCATCGAGCTCGGGGTGGACGGGATCAACGCTGGCGAGCTTGGGATGGTAGAGATTGACGCCGCAAGGCAGGGATGGCAGGGATTGACGCCGACGACCTCGGAGATGGCGGGGATCCTCATCCTTGCCAACGCCGTCAGCATGACGCGAGCCCGCCGCGCTCGCTCATTGAAAAAGGATTCGGTCGAAATTTCTTTATACCGGCCCCCTCCGGCTTCGGTATTTGATGTTACCTTCCGGTTTTGAAATTTTTCAAAAAAAAAAAGGGACCAAAACCGGTCAATTTTTATTTATTTTTGGCGATTCTCGTTGTATCGCCCTTGACGGGTAAATCTTTTTACCAAAACTAGTAAGGTGACCCGCGCATTTTGCGCGGCTAGACATGCTAATGAAGTTTTATGAAAGAAGGAGGATTTATAATATATTATGAAAATAAAAGTGTTATATTACAAAACATAAATGCAAGAAAAGAAAAAAAATGCATATGGTTTTAAAAGACAACCGGGTAGGGTATGAATGAAGATAAATAAAGAACAGACAGAAGGCTGAGTTCAGAGCCTTGAGGACCGGATTGATTTTGGGTATACAAATGCATAATCAAATTACACATTGATTGATTTTGCGAATTTTGACATCATGTGATGCCTAATCCCATAAACACGGTGCTTTCTAGTTTTATATGGTTGGGTCGCCTTTTCAGCTGGCTGCTAGCCGCGAGCTCAAGTGACCTCCAGATTCCAGAACTAATAGGTCCAAATCTAACGACAGATTTAGGTAATGACGTCCGCGCGCGTAGCTAACACCGGCCGCCCAGAAATCTAATAGTGGTGAAGGGGTATTGAAATGCAGTACCACCAATAAACAGAATCGTGAGCAGTGAGCACTGACGCAACAGTTGGCCAGGGCGCAAGCAGCGGCACACAGGACAGTTAACGCAAGTGGAGCGCGCGCACGAGGAAGACCTCCTCCTCCGATGGCGAAGGCCGCAGGAACCGGGCGGCGGTTGCGGAAGAAAGCAGGTGAGAAGCGGGGAAGGGACGGGAGAAGGCTCCACCGCACCTGCCTCCGCTGTCCCGTGCGGACGTTACCATTCCATCACGTGTTTTACCTCGCCTCAGGTTGGTTTGCTTGCAAAGGGATCGGTTTTATATTCCTCTGCAAAAAGGTTTGTGTTAATCAGGCTCCTCGGTGTCCAGGTACTTGCCGAGACGCTTGGTCCAGGCAAGAGCGCCGCACAGGAGCCAAACCAAGACGCAACGCGGGGTGGTTCCCAGAGGCCCGATCCGACACGCCGAGCCCGCGTGTGGGTGCGCCATGGCGCAGTCTGATGTGCAGCAGGCCGCCACAGCCGAGTCCGAGCTGCAGCCTCCTCGCGCCATGGCCGGAGCAGCAGGGAGTGAAGGGGATGGCGTCGAGGTCGCGGCGACGCCCATGGCGCGGTGGCCGCCGGCAAGAGAAAGAAGAGAAGAGGAGGGACAGAACCGGCATAAGAATGGCTAGAGGGTACATGTTAAATCGGCCAACTCTAATAAGGACAAATTTTAAAGACCATTAAAAAAATAGATAGTTACCTACTGGCCATTGGTAAGAAAGACAAATGCTGAATTAGCCCCTCGTGAGACCCATCCGCACGAAGCCGCGCGCGGGATGAGTCACAGCCCGCACGTCGCCGTCGGGGCGGTGGCGCAAGTGGATCGCCAGAACCCAACGCACATCCCCATCACTCGTGGCGCTATTAGAGAAATCGAAAGTTCTTGGCCTCTTCGTAAGTAATCCTACCTGCCAGCAGCCACTGCCCGGCTTCGCCTCACCCAGCTCCGCACGTTTTCTCCCGGTAGGAGTATTGATTTCGTTCGTTTTCGTGGCCCGGAGCCGTGTCCGCTCACCGCCGGGGCTCCGTTCACCTGCGGAGACGGCTGCGCTGATCGCGCTCGTGACGACGGCCGCCAGGAAACGACCTGGATTGCTAGACCGGACTCGGGAAAATGGAGAGAAACGGAAGGCGTCGGCGGACCGCAGCCGTGCGGGAACTTCGGTTGCCGTGATTGTGAAAGGTTGTTAAGTTCTTGGTAGCTAGTGCTTATGAGGCACATGATTAGGAATTAAGCGCGAGATGGATACCAAACCGCGAATATTAGCCACCTGGGTGGGTACGATCAGATGAGGGCTGATTTTGTGCGCTCATAAGCCGAAATAGACATTCAATGGAATTTTATTAGTAGCACTGACCAACATCGATTTTTCTAATCCAAAATTTGCTCCATCTGCACGCGAGTCTTGTGACGCTACCTTGCTTTTCTTATCCTTTCTTGCTGCTCATGTCAATCTATAGTTGAAACCGTTGTTTGTAAAAAGAATATTGCAAGTTTTACTCAAAATTATTACATATTCTTACTTCTTCCACTTACTCTCCCTACATTATCACCACCATCATTAGTTCATTACCGGGTGAACCCTTGTACCTTCATGCCAAAAAGACATATAAATCCCAACATCACAACATAAAATTATGTGGATGGTATGATACCGTTTTTTTAACTTTGCATGTATGTATGCACTATTAAGCCACCACGATGTTATCATATTTTTAAAACTTGCTAGATCGATTTAACCAGAATTATTTTATTATTCAGCTTCTAAAAGCTAATTAGCCTCAGTTGTGCCATTCGAAGTATGATTCTATATTTCTTAAGGCCTTGCCACACTCAATAAGAACAAGTTTAATCTATTTATTCTAATCCATATGCATGTAATTAGCCATCGCATGTTGTAGTCCCACCCTTAGGCAGATCCAATGAAGGGTTGGGGGACTCAAGCCCCCACCCTCCTCTTCCTTTTTTTTCTCCGTTGCTCAAAAAAAAAGTTGATTAAAAACAAAAGAAGAAATAAAGAAATTGATAATTTGGTTTGCCATTTTTCCTTGGTAACTTTGGTGTTGAAGTTTGGTTGAAACAAAAAGAGTATTTTAGAAGAGAGATTTAAAAATTTACTATGGCAAAGTTGCCAGGGTAAGAGTTACTATCGAAACTTCTTGAGCTGCAAATTACCATCCCAACACCAACAGTTTTTCTAAAGTCTTATTCTAATTCTTGTCTCAACTTTAGCTGATATTATCTTAATCTGCCATAAAAAAATCACCAATGTGGCATGCACCACTGGTGCAAGCGAGGAGTGCGGGCAGGGTGCGCATAGCACGGCATTCGTAGCAGATGCTAGCAGCACGCAGGAGAGATCCAACCGAAATCACTCATCGGCCGGTGCATCCACCCGCTCTCCACTCTCACCCGCCCGTCTACCACTCCCCCTCCATCCATATATACGCCTCCGCCTTCTCCCCCTTCAGTTGCTGGAACCAGATCCTCTACCGAACTGCACCGAGCAGTGCGCTTGTTCGTTTCGAATCGTACGATCCACGACGTTCCCACCAGTATGGCTTGCCTCTACGCGTGCGTCAGCGGCCCAGTGCGGCCCAATACGACCAGGCGGGTAACGCGGTGCCAGCGGAGGGAAAAAGCAGCGGCAAGCAACTAAATGGAGAAAAAAGAAAAACACTGCAACACATTTTGCCGCCCAACAATAGAGAGAGCAGAATGGGCGATTTCTGAATCGAGATAGCGATTCGTCCATTTCTCGTGAAGATGGGAGATCAGGATGCGAACGGAGACCACTACGAAGTCAACAAGTGAGTATCACCATTCCATTTTTCTTTCTGATATTAGCAAGTTTTGAGCCAGTTTGTTGGATGTATATGCGGCAGCACGGCGAATTAGTAGTCTGTACGTGTACTAATGAATTCAATTGCTGCCTTGTATACGCAATCACAAAAGTACACACAGATTTTAGTTTTTTCCTTGATTTACAATTACCACTCATGATGTTCAGGAAGAACATGTTGCCCCGCTTGGTTCCTCGTATTGGCATGAAATTCAAAAGTCCAGAGGATGGTTGGAAGATTTGGTTATTCTATGGTGGTCAGACAGGTTTTGATATTAGAAAAAGGTATTCAAATACAAGTAAGATTGATGGCAAGGTCACATCCTGTAGGTTTGTTTGTGCCAATGAAGGTCATCGAAGGGAAGATAAAAGGGATGATAATGTGAAATGCATTATCGTTCAGTTCTATGTATATCTGATTCTTTTAACTTTCTTTTCTTTCAAGGCACAAGAGGTACGGGAAGAAGCAAGCAATGGCAAGGGGAAAGAGTCTGAAGAAAATAGTACCATCAGTTCCTTCACACAGCTACTGACCGGAGCTAGCAGTGAGGATCTGAAAATTGAGGGATTCTTTTAATTGTGGAGCAAGACAGGAGGCTGTTTTGTCGTTGATAGTAATATTTTGTTCTTGCCAATTGTACAGTACACTGCAAAGTGTGTAGTATTTTGTTTACAGTACACTGCAAGTGTGGAGTATTTTGTTGGGAAGCCACACTGCAAATGCAAGATGGAATGTTCAGTGTTGAAGAAAAATACTGTTCTACGACACAAAACATTCAGTGATTGTAGTATAAGAAAATTTCCACTAGCTGCATTCACTTTCTGTCAAACTTTCTATGTACAAATCGATCATCATCTTATTGCATCATTAAGACATTCTATTTAACTCAATTGGAATTATTAAGCAAAGGAAGGGACTGAATTTGATTCAGAGCGATGCAGAAGTACAATGTCAGGCTCGGCATGTCCGGCAAGGCGCGGCCGCAGTTCAGCTACGCCGTACAGATCATCGGTGGTGGGGCTGCTCTCCACAAGGTGCGCGCGGCGGCGGTTGAGGCATCCTCGTCGACGGCGTGGCCGAGTCCGCCGCAGATGCAGCAGCGCGGGTGTCGCTCGGTGATGTTGACTTGGAGTATTTTTCCGTTTGGATTGGGCTGCACTGGGCCCGTTGTAACGCAGACGGTAAAGAGGCGAGCACTGCCGCCGGCTGGGAACGTGCGGATCCTCTGGCG
>LAPY01001731.1:77563-90569 GCA_000970635.1 Eragrostis tef
CAGCTCGCTCATGTCGCCCGTCGCCCCGCGCGCAGCGCCGTCGGCAGCCGACGCCTCGCGCGCGTCAATCGCCGCAGACCCACCCCAGCATCAGGCTTACCTCGCCGCGCTGCCTCTTTCCCTTTGCCCTGCTGGCGCGCGCCGCGTCTGCGGCTCTCCTGCTGCCAGCCGCGCGTCCGTGCTGCAGCTGGCGGCACGCTGCCGTGGTGCTTTGACTTCGATGCTTGGTGCCGGTGGCTTCAATTGGCTGGTGGAGGTGTTTGGGCTGTTGGGTTGTGTCAGATAGTGGGCTTTAGTGTTCTGGGCCAGCGTGGTGAGCTTTGAACTCATGGGCTGCAAGCTACACTTGGGCTGAAATTTCGGTTTTTTCGGTAGTTCGGTTAATACATGCAGAAAACCGAATTTTATACGGTTAACCGTAATATTCAAAACTCAAAACCGAAATTTTTACGGTTAACTGAAATTTCAAAAACTAACTTTAGGTATTTCGGTGCGGTTAATTCGGTTTACCCGTGGCTTCAAATGAAAAGCTATAAGAAATGAAAAGCAGCCTGATACGACTGTTAGCACATCGAAAATGAAAAAAAAAATATATCTTGCGTATCTGGGGGATCGAACCCCGGTCAGTAACGTGGGAGGGTACTATGATACCATTACACCAGATGCGCTTGTTGTTGCATAACATATTTTTTCTTATTGATCCCATGCGATGTAGTCTTACAATATGAGCAATGTTTCGCTGATTGACGCCGATCGCTACAAAGTGAGAGCCGATAGATTTAGCCAGCATACCTCATTTCAGCGGCTACTAACATGGATAAAAGAGAAATTAATAGAAGAAAACCCGCTTTGCCATCACGATCTCTTGGATGATGATCCTAGTGTGAGAGCTCCATAGCGAAGCCTGAAAGCAATAGTCTTCGCCATCATTCCCCCACGCGCTGCATGCAAGGCCCCACGGCCACGCATGGTCGTTTCCTTCATGTGTGTGGGACCACGACTTCTTGTCGGATGGATTGATGGGCCGAGTACGAAGAAACACGGCCCAAGCCGCCGCCCTCCACTCCGCCTAAACCCTAAACCCAAGAAACACGGTCGTTTCCTTCATCACAGGACTGCACGAGCTGCGAGGCACACCACCGTTGCGCCGCCGCCCTCCTCTCCGCCGTGCCGTCCCCGGTCGTCCGCGGCGCACGGCCGCTGCCTGCTTCCGACGCCGACACCGAGACGGAACATGTCGCGCCCGCCGATCCCCGCGTGCCCCGGCAACCCGGCGCCTGAGCTCATCCATGACGGTGACCTGCAGCTGATCTGAACTTGCAAGGGTCGGGGAATAAGCAACGCTAGAGAATCGACTTCCTTTGCAGTAGGTACTTTCGATCTTTCTTCGATTAGTGTGATGAAACCCTAAACCGTTATTATATAAGTATTCCGTTATTATATAAGCTGCATCTGTTTGCTGGTGTTCCTTAATATGCTCATGAAAGTTACCCGTCTGGATTTACCATTATGGCATCAAATACTTGTTCTTGAAATTTTGATGATCTGTTTCGCTTGCTTTAAATAGATATTGATGATTATCTTTACATTATGTAGAAAACGCGAGCAATGAGCCACATAAATCAAGAGGCCGCATCATCGGTGGCTTGCAAGCATTACAATGGAAGCACGAAGACATTGCACATGATTCTCTCTTCAGTGCTTTCCAACGAGCAAGTTCCTTGTGGACTGTGCCCTAATCTCGCCCCCAAAAAAAGTTTATCAGTAAAGGGAAAAAGCCGCCCAAAAGATAAGGGAAAAGCAAAGTCAGAGAAAGGGCAAGCAAAATCAGGGAAAATTATGGTGTGCCTGCACTGTGGAAAGCACTTTTGTGCTATAGGTGGAGATCTTACCAAGGCACATGTTCATTGTGGAACACACGCCAAAAATACCAAACATTGGTGGTTTGTGGAATTTGAGAATCCAGTGGTTGGTTATTGCTTTGCTTGCCCAAGGGAACTTACGATAGCAACAGATGAATCAGAGACTTATGTCAATGGTCAATTGATTCTTGATCCATTCAGAATTTCTTCAGAGTCAGATAATTTGGTAGTTGGAATGTCAGAGCGAATTGGTACTTGCTTTAATTCAGTCATTCAAAGCTTGCTTGCGATTCGTATGCTGCGTGTACTGATGATAAGTGCTCCAAGGACAGGACAATGTACCATTGCCCTGAAAAAACTTTTTTTGAAGACTGCTTTGGATGGAACTAGCGCTATTATTAGCACCGACAAATTATTCGCCCAATTCACTGCTCACCAGATGCAGGACTGTGACTTATTCTTCTGCAGTATCCTTGATGAGTTATGTGGGGAGGAGGCTGTAGCTCGGAAGATACCAAAGTATGCCATGTTTGCAGAATACCCTACTATCAAGTCAATTTTCTCTGGGCAGGTTTCTACAACCGTGTGGAGTACATCAGGCTGCCATCATACTGAACTTGAATATGAGGACTTCTGTATTATTTCACTGTCAAAGACATTTATTGGTGCTGCTGTAAATGTTCAGCAAGGTGTCTCATTGTATACTGAGCCAGAACAAGTACCTCAATGGACTTGTCAACGGTGTGCAGAAATGGCTTCAGGAATGACAGATAGTGCTCAGGATATTAAAGAAGGTGATAATGTGTTGCCTGGTTTGGCTGCGGAGCAGAGAAAGGACTTCAGAGCTGCAAAGAGAATAAAACGAATAGTTAATGCTCCACCAATTTTAGTTGTCAGTTGCAAGGGGCTCGGCCAGGATCATTCTGAGGTCCTTATTGAGGAGGGGCTTGATATAGGGCCGTTCATGGACTTAAAAAGGTACTGAACTTACTACTTGACTCCACATTTTTTTTGAATGGAAAACTGTGGAAGAGGCTCCCACTGTTTTATTCCCAAAGGGTAAAACTGTACAAACAAGGAGGCCAAAGGCCAAATGAAAAAAGTAACCTAGAAAGGGTTAATAGGTATACTTAGTTACTTGCTATCCAAAATATACACAGCCAAAGGGTTTAGAAGGACTAGCCGGAGTTGTTAATTACAGGAGTTTGGTTAGTCATCCCTCTATAGTTGATGTTTAACTTCTTCTGAGAAATCATTCCTCCATTGCCTGGTTGGGCAGCTTCATTGTTGCAATGCAGATGGTTATCTATACTATAAAAAATTGCTCCCTCTGTTTAAATGATGACGGTCAGATATCACCAAGTAGTTCATTTGTAGCTCAATTCCTTGTCTGAAACGACAAGAATTCCAGGACTGGGGGAGTAGTTCATAACATTTTCTTTTTGTGATTGTTTACTTTTAGTTAGGTGCATATGATGTATAATCTAGCAGAATTTGTCCTCCTCTTGTTTCCTGATTTGTGTTTATGTGTTTGCAGATCCAAGGAGAGTCAGAGTACTAATTATATCCTGATTGGTGCTATAACCTGCTCAAAAGGTTATTATACAGCATACGTAAAAGCTAAAAAGCATGTTCTTCAACTGTCTAGTTTCTTTTCTTGGATTCATTCAAAAGAAGATACTTGGGTTTCAGTAAAAGATGGAGAGGTCTGTGGATTAAGGATATTTAAAATTCCTACTGAAGAGGAGGCTTGCTTGTTATTCTATCAAAGGGTGGAAGAACCTGCTGTATTGAGTTCTGAAATCGCTACTGATGGAGATAGCATACAAGGACAGGACCGGGATATAGTGATCAAGCAAGAGCCAGATGATATTCAGTACATGTCAAGCGACAAGACGGAGCAAGAGAATGATGTAGTTACCGAGATGGATAACAAGGAAAGGGAAGGGGAGTCCAAACTGCTGGAGGAAAAGGAGTCAACAGCCTTGTGTAATGTGGTCAAGGGGATGCAAAACCTGGGAAATTCATGCTTCTTTAATGCTGTAATGCAGAACTTGCTTGCTCTTGATCTCATGCGTAATAGGATGCTAGACCCAAGCAATTGGATTGGGGACCTTACAATTGAGCTAAAAAACCTGTTCCTGAAGACGAGCTCCTCAAATGATGTAGGAGATGCACTAGATCCTAAAAACCTTTTCGAAAGCATTTGCTCTAAGCATGAGCGGTTCAGAGGCTTCGGCATGCAGGATAGTCATGAATTACTATCTTTTTTTCTTGAAGACTTACATATTGAGGAAGTTCATGCACGTAAGCTAGCAGACAGTGCACCTACAATCGTCAATTCTGTCTTTTGTGGTGAGTTATGTAGCACAGTTCGAAGCAGAGAGTGCAAACACGGGTCCATTACACATGACAGCATGCGTAATATTTCACTAACCATTCCATCAAATGATGCTGATGACATTGATTCAATATCCGTTGAAGACTGCTTGGCTGAGTTTGTTCGTGCTGAAACAGTGACAGATTGGGCTTGTTCATACTGTCCTGGTGAACCAAAAGAAAATAAAAGAATTGCTACACGGAAACTTCTAATATCCAAGGCTCCACCCGTGCTGGTCATTCATTTTAGAAGACTGATCTATGAAGATGGCAAACATCATAAACAAGACAGACACGTGACTTTCGCGGAAGTACTTGATGTGCGGGAATTCATGATATTGGAGAAAAGGTATCTTTTTACTATTGAAAGTGAAACTGCAATAAAATGATGATTTACTGTTTCCTCAGATATTAACCTCTAGTGCGTTACAAGTTATGAGTCATTCTTTTCTTCTAAATATTTATGTTGTTTAACCTGCAGACACGATGAGAATGAAATTACCACCTACCGTCTGGTTGGTGTTGTCCAGCATGGAGGAGATGCTGTCGGAGGCCACTTCGTGGCATTTGTGAGAGCTGGTTGCAGTGACACCAAGTCTTGGTTTAGAGCAAGCGATACTATGGTTACAGAATCATCTCTGAGCGACGTTCTTTCCTGCCAAGCGTACATGTTATTTTACGAAAAAATAAGTTGACTAACCGAGTTATTTGTGTTTGTTGTACATTTTTCAATTTCATGACACGTCTTTACCTTATTTACAGACCGATGCTCCTTATACATGGCAAGCTCCTCTGGTTCAGAATCCGCTGCCTGATCCATGGATAAAAAAGTGTAGGAAGAGGACTGAACAAGTAAAAGCTGTTGGAGACGCCCGACTTGCTCAAAAGTTAGAGATTTTTCTAAATAGGTGCTTATTCTACTTGTTTGCTTTTATTAATCTTTTACCTCATGTTGCTTTATTTTTCTTATCCATTCCATATCAAAATTGAGATCACAGATATATTAGAGTGTAAGTCCAACAAAAGAAATGAAAAAACACGCACAACCCTTAACGTGGCTAGCATGTTAGGGGCAAGGTGATGTGGAGGTTAAACTTCATACTGCCCCAACCACCTTCATTTCATTACATCCAAATAAAAGATGGTTAACCAATTCTGCCTGTGAACAAAAAGCGTGGTTTAATGCCAGATGGAATTTCTTTTTCACACTACCACCTAGTCATAAGAATTTTCTACACTGTTTTTAGGGAAACATGTACACGTGATATACACTAGGGAGTTTGTTAAACCAGAGTGTATCATAATTGCTCCCTCCGATGGATCGACAACTTCCTCCCAAACATCTATGTACTTAGTAGTTTCTTCTTCCATATTTGCCTAGTCACCCAAACATTTAGAAGCAAACATGCCAGTTTGGCAGTTAAACATGTCAGCATAGGTCAGAGGAGAAGGGTTAGACTGATTATTTGACCATGTGTGTTTCTTTATATAGCATGGATAATGAATTTAAAAATATAAGAATATCTGTTCTATATAAAATCTTATCTTTCTTATAAGCATATCTCAATGTTAAGGTCTCGATCAATTAGGTAGGAATCTATGTGAGCATAAAAAGCTAATTCACTGAGGAAAGCCTCCCCAATACCATATACATTTAGCTGGTTCCGTTTATATCCTAAGTTTTTATCTGAGCTGTAGAACCCGATTGGGAGCGACTATTCCACAAATAATGCCCCCAGGAATCCAGTTGGTCAGCAAAAAAACAAACAAACAAAGTACTATGGCTTGATTAACTAAATGCCTAGACTTAAGGGTATGTCTATTTCAACATACTTCATCATGTCTACTTAAAAAAGTTCATTATCTCTAACTATAATTCCCATATTAAGAGCAATATCTGTGGTATCATTATTATTACTAAACTAAGATCAGCACAATGTTCTCTTGTTTGTAACAGTTTCACGCTCCCAGGTGAAAACATGCCATATTATCATTCCCAGTTGATTGCCATGATTGAGAGGGGGTTTAGATCACGAGAACTGAATATTCTTTACTCGCATCTTGTCGGACACTCAAAAGACATGGCAATTGAACTGTCCAATACGTATCACAGGTGCAATTTTGACTCGCTGGATATTTCCCTCTTTTAATATCTTAGTGGTTACTAGACTTATGAGTTGTGTAACCATGGTTTTCTTTCATGAATTGTGTATAAGGCAACAAAGTATGTTTCTTCTGCAATAGATTGAAGGGTGAACAAAACATATTTAGGCCCTATTTGGACACAAATATTTATGGAGTTTTGGAAGAATGCCACGGTCTAACAAAATACTTTAGTTTTGTAAAAAATAAGGTTGTTTGGATGTAACCAACATTGCAGTGTTAAAACCATAGTATTGCAAGATGCAGTATTTGGAGTTTTAGAAACTTCACTCCTGACCTCTTCTTTCAAAACCATGGTATTGCACGATTGTAGTCTTCAAAACTGAAGTTTCATGATACTATAGTTTTTGAAAACGATACATTACTGTTTCTTGTTGAATAGGTTGAGGGGGGACTGTTTAGAGGAAACTGCAAAGAATTTTATGAAACAAGCCTACCCATGCATAGAAAAGTTATTGTCAGAAAAGGCCAAAAAGCTTGTAACAAGTGAATCTGTCCTGAAATTTACATTCCATGGAGTGCCAAAAAGGTAATATTCTCAAATACCCCATTCTTATATATTGGTTTGTGTGGAATTGCTATCATTTGTTAGCTATTTTTTCTTCAGTTCAGTCAATTTGGGTTTTGTCCATCCAGTCAATGCTTCCTAATTCATGTTGTACGCCCACAGCTTCTGCAGTCTGCACGCTCATTTCCGTGGTGGGCTCATTTTCTTTGTTCTCTTTCGTTGTTTCAGCCCATTAAATTGTATGAGGCGTTTGTCTTTAGTGGGTTTCGTAGGCGTAGTGCGGGTGAAAGGGCACTGTATTACTGAAGCAACGTTGTGATGCCAACAGACTCAAATGACTCTAGATTAGCACCACATTGTGTGCACTATTTAGTCGACTTTTGAAGTTATTTTCTTTATCTCAGTAGATTTTAGCATTGCACGTCTATGATTTTTGTTTTTAGTGTCTCAGATCAAAAGCAAGTGGTTCTGCACGAAGTTTTCCGAATAATTTGTTACAGCAATGTGCCTGACCCTTGTCCCAATAGTATGTAAATGGGACCCCAAGCAGCTGACCGGGGCCGACATTTGGTCGGAAATGCGATGATTTAAGTGGTGGAGATGTTCAGTCCGGTTGTTTCTAGCACAAAACTTATTTTAGTTAGGAGTTGAAGGAATTAATGCCGCTTTGGGGTGGTGTTATGACGTCCGTTGCTGTCAATAACATTAGAAATGAGACATGTTCACATGAGAATTGCAGCAAAGAGATACATGCTCATATATACACCATTTCCAATGAAAACCGACTTTTGATAGAGTGAATGGTTACCTGGTTATGAATAATTTTGGGGCATTGCCTACTGCAAAACCAATGCACCTTATTTGTGTTTGAACATAGGTGCTATGCAGCCTTTTCGATAAACACTAGAAGATCCTTACGTTATTTCGGATATCTTGAATGCATGGAATTTTTGTGATTTTTAGATTGTGCTCTTTGGTTATGAGATTGTGGTCAACTATGTCAGTTCCGACACGAGTTTGTTTGATTTTTATTAATCTATTTCACTCATTTTAAATTGTACCACTTGTCATATGTTCAGTGATATCACTTCCTCAAAAATTCAGTAATGTATCATTCCTCAAAAAAAAAAAAACAGTGATGTGCAGTTGTCCTTTTAGTCAGTTCACTTAGTTTCAGTGTGCAATGTGCAAACAATGACCTGACCATTATGTGATGTAGCATATTTATCTATAATTTTTAAGCAGTTTCAGTGTGTTTAGCGTTTCTTTTCCTACTTAGGTTCGGATAGGTTTTTAGTGTGTGGTTCAGAAATCAGTGTATGACTGATTAATGAGAAATATAAAAGTGCAAACTAGTTCTGGAGCGATCATTCCAGGTTTTTATCCTACCAGTCAGCTAAGAATCAACTTATATAACATATTGTTTACATAATATTGAATAGGCATGAGGTTCTGGAGCATTGTCTAGAAGGTGATATGGTAAATCCAGTTGACGTCTATGGCGTGGAAGAGCCTGTAATGATCCCGTTGCCTCACAAGTGTGCCATGGTCCAGAAGATCCTTACGCATTTTGTTACCAATCATCGAAATTTCATGTCATGGAGTGGAAAACTACAGCCTGGTGATGTTGATATCTTGGATGAAAATGTTGATATAACAAAATCTCCCGATTTGATTGAGCCAGAGCATAAGATGTCAGATAAAATGATCTTGGCAATGGAGCTAGACTTTGGGTGGGTTGCAAACCACATTCTCAAGAAGTTCAAGTATTCGAAAAGGATTGTACCTTTCCTGAAAAGTTTTATAAGTTTTTTGAGTGACATGAAAAAATACTGCGAGTGGTGGCGTGTACCAGCTCTTGCAGAGGCCCTCAGGGATTTAATTATACACCATCCGTTTTTGAAGCCTTCAATGGCCAGGGCGAATCTTTTGTCAGGTATGTAAGCCACTAAAGAACACTCGCCAGTAGTTTGTTGTTAATCAATTGCTTTATTTGTATGTCTGTTGTACTTCTTTTGCTTCATAATTAGGGCGTGCTGTTTTGATCCAATATTAGCAGGCGCCCTAATCTGTTAAGTGCTCTGTCATCCGGCCTTAGTTTAGTCTATTTATTTCGTCGAGTTTTATTATCGATTAAGTTGCTGTCCTGCGTTGATCCAATATTTGTGGGCGATCTAATCTGTTAAGCTCTTTTTTTTATCTTGTGAGGTTATTTCGTCAAGTTTCTATCCTGTTTTGTTATTGATCAAGTTGCTGCCCTGTTTTGTTATTGATCAAGTTGCTGTCCTGTTTTCCTGTCTAGAAGTCTGTAAAACAGAGAGGAAAAAAGAAACACTTGATTCCATCCTTTGTGAGAACTTTAATCCCATTTAGACTAGCTGGAGGCTTTGCGTGTTGCTATCTTAAATCAACTTGAGTAATAGTCTCGTGCGCTAAATGTTGTGGTCACCACGTTGATTCCTTTTTCTTTTTCTCCCTTTTTTCAGGCATACATGCTGGCTCTAGATCTTTTGATAAGTTTGATTACACTGTTGCAATAAAAAGTATTCTGGATACAAATTCATCTACATGGTCCAGTATAGCAAGCGAGTTAAATAACCCTGTGTTGAATGATGTTTTCTTGTACAAAGACAAGAAGAAATCACCTAATGACAATACACCTATAATTGATGGAAAGGAGCAAAGTTATTACTGCGGGGAATACCGATTCTTGGTTGAGTATTTGAGGAATGTTAACCACCATGGAAGTGTATCGTCACTAGAGAAAATTGAGGAAGATAAGCCACGCAGACAAATGATGAAAACACTGGATGAAACTGAACTGGCAGGGGCGGTTCATCTTGAGGAACATGTAATGGATGCTTTGATTGCCTTGTTACGAGGATCAGCATTTAAAGGATTGTAAGCTTTCTTTTTCCCTTTTTGGTGTGTGTGGTTTTCTATTCTAACTTACCTTTTCCTAATAGCTGTTAATTGTTCTTATTCTAGCCTTGACTCAGTCTGGGAATGCTACAAGAAATGCAACCACTCCTTGGAAGAACGTCCGAAGAGTACCTGACACCGAGTGGCTACATGCATCTACGCTCTCTCATTAGGTAGTCCCCTGCTCCCTTCTCTCAACCACACTCTTGGATTTTGTAGTGTAACAAGAGCTTTGCTGTGAAAGATCAGTGATTCTTTCTTAGTTCTAATAGATGGACAAATGTGAAAGATTGTTTGGGGAACAAACTGAGATGTTTCTTATCTTTTTATATGTTGCTTGTGCTTTGTATTACAACGCTTTTTATAAGTGTAATTGATCATCATTCATTTCTAATTTTGATAATAGCTATGGCTACAAAGATGTCACGCCACCCAAGCCAAGATGTTGAGAAAGCAAAAGAAGGTTCGGACATTGTCCTGCAATTGTAAGATTTTGGACTTGACATGGACTGACCTATGTGGTTGACTTGACATGGACTGACCTATGTGGTTGTGCAATGCAATGTCATGTAGTTGTGTAATGAGATGGAGGAACTACAGTTGGAGTAGTCTAAGTATTGGAAATGAAACTATAATTTTGGTTACCGTCAATGAAATTTTTGTAAATATATTTATTTCTGTTGGTGATTTTTATTGTCCGTGTCAGCGCAAGGCCATCCAGCCAGTATGTAGTTCAATTTTAACAAATAAAATCGTTTACTTGATTCATTTCTTTCACTGATAACATCGTTGAGTTTAAAATTTGTCCTGTCCTTCATATCTAGAGGTGTGTTATAGGAAGCCTACTTAATATGCTGTCCAAAAAAAAAACAGATCTTATAGCCTTTACAGGTCTACATGTATGATGATGTTCTGGAACATGTTATAGCAGTTTAGCGTACTGAATTTGTTGTCCAAACAGCTGAAATACAGGTACATCAAATCAATATAGCTCTATCTACACATGCGGTATCTGCAGTAGAACCAACTCCTTATGTTTGTATGCTTATACAACAACACTTTTTATACGATGCGATGCTCCTTTTTATATATGCTTTTCAAAAGCAAAACCATCCATGCATATCCTTGTATATCCTGGCTGCTTACTTTGTTTCTCCTTCGGCCGGCCCAGCGTGTATATTTGCCTGTCATCATCGAAAGAGGCCCTGCGACTCTGGTGGTACTCCGCCTGTCTTTCGGACAGGATAGGAGACCATATATGGCGTTTGCATGTGGACGTTTTTTTTTTTTTTGAAAGAGCAGGAGGGGTTCGCACCCCTACTGATTATATATATTTATAACTATAAAAAGCCACAAAAGTCTCATACAGTCCTCACGGAGGATAAAAGAACAGAAAAAACAGAGAAGTTAAAAAAGTTACAGGTTTTCTATCCATGATGTAATAGCTGGGAAGCATTTTCTTTTAGCTCGATGGACAACCATAAGCATTTCTTCTTTGAATATACGCCTGCACCCTTCAATGGTTGGGTCAATAATGTTGTTGAAGACCCAATTATTTCTTTGTTTTCAGATACTCCAAGCCACCAAAATAATAATTTCCATATGAAATGAGACATTCAGCTGCCTTTTTAACCTTTTTATGGCCTCAGAAGTAGGTGCTGCAGCTGGAATATGTAACCCAGCAAGCACGTGCAAAGTTACATCTCAGAAAAAGATGCCTCAGAGTTTCTTCCCTTTGTAAAATGCAGAGGTCACAGGTATAAGAATCAAGTACCATATTTCTTCTTAACATTCCTCTCGTGTTGAATCTGTCGTTTAAAGGAGCCAGAAAAAGGCCTTGTGTTTCATTTGATATGAAGATTTCCAGTGGAAGTTGATGAGTTTTTTTATTTTCAAGCTAATGATCGAGGGCCTAATGAGGAGTGCTTCTATGCTCTCCAAAAAAATTATGCACGAATCATAAAAGCGTTGTTCCGTTAATGACTCCGTTAAACTTCGTTAACAAGAGATTAGGGTCTCCCGGATTAGCCCATCCTGACGAACCACAGTCTCCCCAAGCTGTCGCCTCCCTCCCGTGTGCGTTCTTTTCCTTCTCTTCCACGCAATTGCGCCTTGCCGCAGTTGAGATAGCGCCACCGTGCAACATTGCCGGCAACCTTTGATTGCGACATGCGCTCGCGACCTTGAGGACGGCCCGAACGAGGCGAACACCGACTCGAAGCTCCTGTCCAGCGCGTACACCGTCGTTCTCGCCTTCTCCGGCACATGAATATAGGACTGCAAAGGTGAGCGATATATCAGATATAATTTCTGAACCGGAGAAACGACAGCATTTGTCGTGTGCTGGTTGATGATATTGTAATCATCTCACTTGTTAGTGGCGGCGAGGCACCAGGGCGTGACGAAGCCGAAGATAAAGAACGCGATGGCATAGTCCGCCCCGGCCGAGGGGGTCCTCGGGGAACGCGAGCAGCAGGACGGGGGACGCGGTGCACACCTGCGCCAGCGGGATGCGGCCTGTGTCGGGGAACCGCGGCGCCATCAGGTCCTCGACGAGCCCGGCGAATAGCGCGCCGAGGCCATTGGCGAGGTGGTACAGATTGGTGATCAGCGTGGTCGCCCAGTGGCCAGTGCGTGAACCCGACGAGCTCCAGCCACATGGCGGCGAAGTTGAGCGCCGACCATGGCAGCGACCCGGCCATGCCCTGCGCCACGATGGCTTCTAGTGCAATCTCGGAGAGCGTGGCCGTGAGCGCCTTGGTCTTTGTCACGCTGGGGCGGGGGTCGGCGGCAAGCAGCCACGTCAGTGCGGCGAGGGCGACGCTGATGAGCGCGACGAGGTAGAACGCGAGGCGCCAGCCTGGGACGCCGAGGAAGGTCGTTGGCGCGAGGAGGACGCCGAGGGAGCCTCCCACGACGGGGCCCAGGCTTTGCGCCATCTGCACCCACCCGAACGCAGACCCGCGCGTCGCGTCGTCGCTGTAGTCGGCCACCAGGGAGTAGATCGCCGGCTCCACGAGCGCCAGCCCGACGCCGTTAAAGCCCCTCGCCATCGCCATCTGCAAGAGACAGCTTTCCATTTTCAATGCGTACAACATTCAAAGTCGCGCGCGCACGCGCTCTCTCTTGGTTCGTGGCAGAGCTCAGAGGAAAAGTGCACGGAGGGTCCATG
>LAPY01001732.1:27064-39192 GCA_000970635.1 Eragrostis tef
GGGCGCGCAACTCTTCTAGTAAAGAACAAAACGTCAGATGATCTTCTTCCCCGTTCCTCTTGGCTCTTGCTCGAGGAGCGAGACCAGCTCTCCGGCGGCGCGTCCCCCTCCCTCCCCAGGTGATCTCCTTCCCCATCCTCTAGAAAATCTTCCTCCTTCCTTTTGCATTCGACATTTAGGCTTGACGTACGATCTTCATGAAGGAAGTTGAGCAGCTTGAGACTTCGCTTGGTCTCAGAGAAAGGTCACGTTTAGCTCTGAATTTTCTTTTTAAAAAGCACATTTAGCTCTGTTGATATGAACTTGATTGAGCTTCATTATATTCGTCACTATTTTGACAAGTAATGCAGCAATGGACTCAAGCAGATGGTTGGACGGTACAGGGGCGCGCCAAACGGCGCGCAACTCTTCTAGTAAAGAACAAAACGTCAGATGATCTTCTTCCCCGTTCCTCTTGGCTCTTGCTCGAGGAGCGAGACCAGCTCTCCGGCGGCGCGTCCCCCTCCCTCCCCAGGTGATCTCCTTCCCCATCCTCTAGAAAATCTTCCTCCTTCCTTTTGTATTCGACATTTAGGCTTGACGTACTGGTGATGGGTCGATCCGTGCATCCCAATCGGGGATGATATGGGGATTGGGAGGAGAATTTTCATCTCTCGGAGAGGGGTCTCTCGGCTCTGCTGGCGTTAGGTAGGGCCTGCCCTACCTCGCCCTATTGCTCGGTCCGCCTCTGTGTCACTGATTCATTGGGTTCACAGGACCTAGGGCGTGTCCTCCATGATGGGTGGGAGGGTCTGGCTGGTTCGCCTGGCTTCGCTTCTTGCGCTCGGGCTGGTGCTCAGCTCCGTTGATGCCAGCCTGGGGGATGTTGATCCGCAGTACAGGTGAGAAGCACCGCTGTCTAGTTGTTAATTTGTTTCTTGCAGTCGTAAATCTCACCGATTGTTTAGGAGGCTCAACAAAACCAGCTTGATCTTGGGCTTTATTGGAGGAGTAGACTTAGAAATTCCTACAGTTCTTGTGCAAAATTAGAAATTGACCGTGGTCGGAAGTTACTCATTGCTTTATACTGGAAAATGATTCGATGCCAAGAATTGTGAGAGCAACCTGTACTATACAACTATCAAACAGTAAAATGATTCCTTGGAAGCAAGAAGCTTGTGCTAAATGATTTCTTATTTACTGGTGGTGTCAGATTTAATCATGTTTACATACATCTGATTCTGTTTATTTTGGTCCTTTTCTTGCAATTCACTTTGCCATGCAATGCAGATATCCTGTCTTGTTTAAAAGTGATAGTTTACTTTTAAAGGGGGTCAAATTTCACATTTGTGCAATTGGCATGTTTTACAGTTTCCTTCCTTTTGAGGTATAAGTACTCAGTAATTATTAAATATTTCAATATGGTAGTATCCTAGGGAGTCTTTTAAATCTTTCAGAAAAGGAAAGCAAAGATAAACCCTGTTGCTCACACTTCACATGATGGCAATATTAACATAATCCTCATTTAGAGCGAGATGTTTAGCCTTACCATCCTTGACTCTCACACTGGATGATGTAAGTAATTCGTACCTGCGCTAAGACCTTATATATATTACTCCACGTTGACTTTTATCCATGTCACTAGTTTACTCCTTTTAGTCCCCAACCTTCATAACTTCTTGCTGATTTGTCCCAGGGCTTTAAACAGTCCAACTATCTGCAGTTGTGATTCAGGCTAAAAGTTTTCCACATTTGCTTAGTTGCAAAATTTCTAAAATACTCAGGGTCTGTTTGGATGGAAAAATCGTTTTCTGATTCTTGGTCAAATCGGTAGGAACTGTACCAAGGAGAAAATTCTGAAACGTTTCACCGGGGAAATGATGTAAATTGTTTCACGGTTTTGGCCTACGAGCATGAAGCGGACGAAGAGGTGTTCTGCACCGATTCGCTCCTCCGATTACCCCTCTGCGCCTCTCCGGTTGACATCTATGCCTTCGTTGCCGCCGCCGCCGGCCCTCCTTCAAATTTGACCTCACAGATGGGTTGCTCTTGGTTTGTAGATCATTTCCCCCACTTCCCCTCCTCATATTCGTCGCTGGAGGACCTCCAATCAACCCCCGCTCTATTCCGTTCACTCTTTTCTCTCTGGTTCTTTGTTCGATTGTGAGGAAGAAGAGGATAGTTAAGTGGTGGGCTGGGCCTAGTGGGCTAGGAAGTAGACTATGTCACGTACAAGGTAGAGGGGTCCTAAGATATAGAAGCAGGGGACTGGGATTATAGAATAGGACTGGGATGCTAGATAATTATCTTCATTGCTTGATCGATCACGTTGTCCTGCCCTCCATTATATAGGAGTCCAGCTTACAATCGTACAGGACTCCAACTCTATCTCTAATCTAATAATTCCGAAATTGACTCATTTTGAACCCTAATTACTCATGGATTGGGCCTGGTTTAGGCCCATGACAAGTATGTGGTGGGCTATAATGGTTAGTTGGCTCTTCTTTTTTTTATCATTAATTATATGGGATGGTTTTTTATATCATTTTTATTAAAAATGATAAAGAAAATGAAGGGCAACTTTCATTCCATGTTTTCGGAATCTGAATCCAGACAAACTGCCAAATGGTTCCTAAGTGATTCTGATTCTGCTTGAGAAACGTTTCAACTAAGAATCTGAAGCTGAAACGCTTCTAGGTGAACCTGGAACCATACCAAATGCACCCTCAGCTTGTTACAGCATGTTGTTCATGATTTTTGCCATTTGAAAATTCTACGAACTCTAAATTGATTGAATTGACCCTTGTTATGATTTGTATATTATACTGCTGAACATACTAGCCTTTGTAAATTCGTGTCTTCTAGCTCATCAATGTCACTGCCAAATACATCTGTTCTTCGCAAGGGTGCAGCTTCCATTTCTACCCCTAGTACTACCTCCGATTTTTGTATATATGACGTTGGTTAGTTCAAATTTGAGCTAACCAATGTCATATAAAAAAGAATGGGGTACATTTTTGTCCCATAGTTGTGTTTACCCGAGCAATGGTGTCTCCAGGGGGTAGGAGTGAATAACATGTTAGCAGTTGTATTTCTTCATATTCTTAGCGTCATGGAATATTAACTGAAATTTTCGTCGAGATTGTCTCATGCTGTGGACATATTTTATGCACCAACTTTGTTCCATATTCATATTATTCCTATTTGTAGGATAATTTATGGTTGGTCATAAGTTTGTAAAGATTCAAATCATTCTAGCTGCAGCATATGCTGATGTGAATGCTTAATGATGGCATAGATTCTGTTCTTTTCTTATAATTTGTTGTATTTGATTTGTGCCATATCTATGACTTGGCATTATGATTGATTAAATTGTCTAAATGTAGCATGTTGGATGTATCTATTCCTGAAAGTCCTAAAACAATATTTAAGCAGCACACTGCATAAGCATGAAGCAGTGGTTATAGCCTAGCTGGGTTCATAGGAGTGCGAGGCTTTGTTTCTATGAAACCCCGGGGCCATGTTGGCATCTTGGTGCCAGCACTGGGAAAGTGTCAGACAGGCTGCTGTAGTAGATGGGGTCTCAGTGTCTTTGCTAAATAATGCATCATAGGTCTTCTGGTTCTGAGAATTTATTATAATAATCCAAAACTAGACAGGCTCCTTTCATTGCATATGCTCTACCAGTCATGGTAGACTTTGGCAGTCAGCATTCACAATATTGGGTTTCATGAAATACTGTTTTTATTTGGCTTCCTGTTTCCTTTAATAAATAGTGCGCTGAACATCAGTTTCATTCGTCTTTCTCCATCCTAGGTGGTGTCATGCTGACACTATTAACATTTACTATGATGAATCTACATTTGCACTCTTCAGGAGTTTCTGATTTCTAATTATTTTGTTTTCTGCTTTTAAACTTCAGAACTTGCGTGGAGGAATGTCAGACTACTGGGGTTATTGGGGAAAATATCATCAGCCATTGCAAGTCCCAGGAGAATCAGAATGACACATCTGGTGGAGGTTCTTGGTACACCCAGGAGCAGTGGAAGCAACTGCAATGTAAGGCAGACTGCCGATACTTCTGCATGATGCAGAGAGAAGGGGAACGGGAGTCACTTGGTCTCAACCCTGTTAAATATCATGGAAAGTGGCCATTCTTACGTGTTTCTGTCTTCCAGGTATGTGTTTTGCTGACATGTTACAGACTGAAACGAACTATATTTGTCATTGTTACTTCTTGACATCTCAATTAAGCTTTTATCCCCTTGTCAGGAACCTCTTTCAGCTGCACTATCTGCTATAAACCTATTGATGCACTTCACTGGTTGGCTTTCATTTTTCCTTCTAGTGAAAAACAAATTGCCTCTTAGACCCCAGACAAGGAGAACCTACTACGAGTATACTAGTTTATGGCATATCTATGCACTGTTATTGATGAATGCATGGTTCTGGAGCACCATATTCCACACTAGGTATGAAGTTGCTCAGTGCATTTGATCAATTATAAACTGTAATCTGGGATATCTAATTCATCATATTTGTTCCACAGAGATATCAACTTGACCGAGAAATTGGACTACTCTGCAGCTGTGGCCCTACTTGGCTACTCCTTAATCCTTTCATTGCTAAGGACTTTCAATGTCAAGGATGAGGCTACCAGGGTGATGTTTGCGGCTCCTATTTTGGCATTCGTCACAACGCACATCTTATATCTTAACTTCTATGAGCTTGATTATGGTAGGTAACTTTACTTGTTGGTACAGTACCATGTTTTTGAGGCGTTGCGGCGTCCTGTGGCGACCTACGCCCGCCCCCGCGCCTCGGCGCATCCCGTGGCGACCCACCCCCGCCACAACGCCTAGGCGACGCCTCAAAAACATGGGTACAGTATTTGGCATCTTTGTGCAACGTGATTCTAATTTATATCAATTAGATGATGCTACTTTTCATTTTACGAGTCTTTTCTATTACAACAATTGTGCATGCCTCTTTTACCTCCAACTATGTTTGTTTCGAGACACTCAAAATAACACCAACCGTGCTTTGCCTCTTTTACCTACAACTTAAAGTGTTGTTTCTTTTGCACTATTTTTTTTATGGCTGCATAAACATATCTCTGTATGCTGTTTCACTGTTCATCTGACTAATGTTTTATCACGATGGAACATGAAAGTTTGTGTGATGGCTGTGGTTCAACTTCTGACATAGTATATATCTCTGTATGTTGTTTAACTGTTTATCTGACTAATGTTTTATCAGGATGGAACATGAAAGTTTGTGTGGTGATGGCTGTGGTTCAACTTCTGACATGGGCAATTTGGGCTGGTGTAACGAGACATCCATCACAATTGAAGCTTTGGATTGTTGTTTTTGGAGGAGCGCTAGCTATGCTTCTTGAACTTTATGACTTTCCTCCGTACATGGGTTATGCTGATGCCCATTCATTATGGCACGCGAGCACCGTTCCTGTGACATATCTGTGGTGGAGTTTCATTAAGGATGATGCTGAATTCCGCACATCAACTCTTATAAAAAAGGCAAAGTAAACGAAGGGGCACAGATTTACTATAACACAGGATCTAAGAGCATCCGATTTCATGGTCCACTCAAGAACATTGGGAAACTCGTGTTTATCTGACATCACAATCACAGTATATTCTGCCCCTTGATGCTCTTGTCACTGATTCAGAAAAATGATTCATCTTTTTTCACGCACTCGCAATTTTGGTCTACTAGTTCAGCATGCTCTTGAGGATGTCTTTGTTCTTGTCCTGATTTTTTTGTATTGATTCACCTGGAGTATCCTGTAATGCAAACACCATATCTTTTTGGTATCAGTATGGCATGGTTCTCTCAGCTTGTAAATTTTTGTTTTTGATCTTAGTGGGAAATTGGTCCAAACATCATGTTTGTTTCCTATGGTGTTCCACTTTTGTATGATCTTGAAGCATCAAGATAGGTAGTCCGATCATTATTTGGCCAGTCATAGCAATTTTAGTAGAAAGCTAGCTCACTTCCGGCAAGGGCAATTACAATGTTATTAACTGATCGAAACTTTATTCGTCACATCTCAACTTTGTACAATGATTATTAAAAACTTAGGAAGCAACCGATGTATCCCGCCCTCTACCTCTTAGATTTTGAGAAAGGAGGGAGTCTTTTATGGGGACTTATTTTCAACGAAAAAAAAATGCTCTCTAAACCGAACGTGAAAGTTTGTTTTCCATCAGACGGCTGTTCACGTAACTCCATTCTCGGCTTGGATTATGTATCCATTTGGTCGAGGATGACATGAGCTATTAATATTTATCTTGAAATTTTAATACATTTTTATGGTGTATTTTTCAATTGGTAACACAGTAACATCTATTCCACTTGTAACACTACGTACAGGTTGCAATTGGTTATGCTTAGGTTCACTTCCTGCATTCATGAACTGTAAGTCCTTAGGCTAGTCTTAGTGTATTCTTTTACAAGCATTAAATAGATAATTATGAAGAGAAAGAAAACTTTCATCTCATGTGAGAGGCCTTTTATCTCTGTGAAAAGAAGTTGGCTCTCTTTCCTAAAATGTAGTCCTAAAAAGATAAAATGAAAGTGTACATTAAGAATGGGCTTAGACTACTCCCACTGTGACAGCTCATGATACTACAGTTGCATTGCATCACATGGTAATATCATGTGACAACAAGTTGCTGCTTTAAGCTCGAGGATGGCTATTGACAAAAATATTGAACATTACAACAAACATCTTTGAAAGGCATCTATGAATCCATGCACAATGTGCTCATAAATACATGACCAACAAGAACACCTATTTGTGGATCTGGGCATTGTGTAAGTGCTCTGGTTGAGTGACCGTTAAAAACTGAAAAAACTGTACCTAAAGACCTCCCTGCCTTACTCCAGAACCGTATGTTTCTCTGCTCATTTGTCGCACAGATATTAAAATCTGTGAACGTGATAACAATGCCAGATGACTTGACAGGTGCTTGTCTTTGACACCTAGTTAGATGAGTCTGTGCCATAGTCAAGCATTTCTTTAATATTTAGCTTGATCGAAGGTCCCATAGATGAGCACAAGTAAGCCGTTTTCCAGTAAATACCCTTCGCACCAGATGGCTTGTTCCTTTCAACAGAGCGCTGAAAAAGGGACAGTGAGAAGTCAACATAAATTCTCAGTAATACGAATGGAGATGCTTATAGGAATAGATATCTCTTTATTCGTCACATCTCAACTTTGTACAATGATTATTAAAAACTTAGGAAGCAACCGATGTATCCCGCCCTCTACCTCTTAGATTTTGAGAAAGGAGGGAGTCTTTTATGGGGACTTATTTTCAACGAAAAAAAAATGCTCTCTAAACCGAACGTGAAAGTTTGTTTTCCATCAGACGGCTGTTCACGTAACTCCATTCTCGGCTTGGATTATGTATCCATTTGGTCGAGGATGACATGAGCTATTAATATTTATCTTGAAATTTTAATACATTTTTATGGTGTATTTTTCAATTGGTAACACAGTAACATCTATTCCACTTGTAACACTACGTACAGGTTGCAATTGGTTATGCTTAGGTTCACTTCCTGCATTCATGAACTGTAAGTCCTTAGGCTAGTCTTAGTGTATTCTTTTACAAGCATTAAATAGATAATTATGAAGAGAAAGAAAACTTTCATCTCATGTGAGAGGCCTTTTATCTCTGTGAAAAGAAGTTGGCTCTCTTTCCTAAAATGTAGTCCTAAAAAGATAAAATGAAAGTGTACATTAAGAATGGGCTTAGACTACTCCCACTGTGACAGCTCATGATACTACAGTTGCATTGCATCACATGGTAATATCATGTGAGAACAAGTTGCTGCTTTAAGCTCAAGGATGACTATTAACAAAAATATTGAACATTACAACAAACATCTTTGAAAGGCATCTATGAATCCATGCACAATGTGCTCATAAATACATGACCAACAAGAACACCTATTTGTGGATCTGGGCATTGTGTAAGTGCTCTGGTTGAGTGACCGTTAAAAACTGAAAAAACTGTACCTAAAGACCTCCCTGCCTTACTCCAGAACCGTATGTTTCTCTGCTCATTTGTCGCACAGATATTAAAATCTGTGAACGTGATAACAATGCCAGATGACTTGACAGGTGCTTGTCTTTGACACCTAGTTAGATGAGTCTGTGCCATAGTCAAGCATTTCTTTAATATTTAGCTTGATCGAAGGTCCCATAGATGAGCACAAGTAAGCCGTTTTCCAGTAAATACCCTTCGCACCAGATGGCTTGTTCCTTTCAACAGAGCGCTGAAAAAGGGACAGTGAGAAGTCAACATAAATTCTCAGTAATACGAATGGAGATGCTTATAGGAATAGATATCTTACAACAACAGCCATGAAGTTTGCAATAAGATCTTCCTCAGGAAAGTCAACCTTGCCAAAAGGAATATGAACAATCCCCGTTTTATCAACTCTGAATTCGACTTTACCTTTCTTGAACTCTTCGATAGCCTGGAACCATTTGCACAGTCAGCATAATCTAGCTCATTTATCTCGACTGACCATTTACAGCTATAAGCATGAGTGAAATGGTCTGCGCTGATACATTATTTACATAACACTATGACCAACAACAAAATTATATCAGATCCCACTTCAACTGTCATTAAGCCATTTCTATCATATGGTGATAAGTCACATTCTAGTATGACTTATAGTAGGAATTTGAGAGCAGGGTCTGATATTTTGCATGCAAAGGCATGATGATGCCATGACACATTCAGCCATAACTTCTTTTTCTTTACGATGAAAGCCACAACTTGTTCCTGATGCAACCATGAACACATGATGCAAACTAGGGGATGATTTAGCAATATCGTGGAACCAGTAACTTTATAGCGACAACATTTGTTGTTTAATCGTTCAGTTATGGATCGTTTACCATGAGGTTTTATAGAAGTTCAAAACCACATCATGTATCAAGTTTAGATTTGTAGCCCGGTACTGCATCGATTAGTGAAAAACATAAAGTCCAAAGTAACCTATAGATATTGAATCCTATAGGGGGCTATTATCAAAACAAGTCATATTCGTAACATGGTATCAGTGCCACCAATTAGGGTTAGCATTTTTTTTCCGGCCGTGCATGCAAGGAGGCATGCATAAAGCATTCCATGTGCTCAGTAACAACCGACCAAAAATAATGACATGCATAGTCAGTACTCCCACCGTCCCACAACAAATGACATCCTAGAAAATATCAGACAGATTAGCAGTGGAGCAAAATGACCTCAATGCCCCTAATTATTAATGCTAATATGCCTAATATGAGCCAACTAAAAGGGAACAATACCATTACTCACGCTTGCCTTTCTTTTAATATTGTGCATGAGGCATGCACCAAATCAGCTTTCCACAAATATCAGATTAGCTTGCCATAAATTGGCTACAATGTCATTTGTTTTAGAACAAAATTTAAACGCTTCGATGCCATTTGTCGTGGGACGGAGGGAGTAGTCCTTAAAACAAAGTTTTTGGTACTTTAGCCTTGCTTCTCAAAATAACTTGAAAGAATGTACATCGGTCTAGATTTTTGACCAGTGTCGATTTTATCAACTGCCACACCCTGCTCTAATTATTGTTGTTACCAAGCGTTGTGCAACAATTACCAAGGTGTAATCTTTTGGGTCAGAAATTTACCAGTTTGCTACCCTAGACCTATAGCTCTCTACATCCTCATTAGATCCACACAATTAAGATTACTCCAATTGAGTCAGTGGGAACAGCTTTTTCAACTTTCTAAAGCTTTCGCTAGGCATAATTATACTACAAGCATTTGTTCAAACTAACGCGCCTTCAATTATTGTATATAGGAAGGTAACGACATCTGACAAAAGGCAGAACGATATCAATATGGGAATCCTGTAAGTGCAGCTGCGCCCTGACAGCACTGTTAACTTTCCACTCTTTTCAAGATACCCAATCCAAGCAAAACAAGAATGAATGATTCACAGTCAATGTTGCTCGAAATCTTTGGGGAACTAACTTGTTTCATTTCCTCAATACCTGAGTAATGTTTGGAGAAACAGTACCAGCTTTGGGGTTAGGCATAAGTCCTCTTGGTCCTAGAATCTTACCCAAGCTAGCAACCTGAAAAGTAAATAGAAATAAATCAACTTGAGCAGAAGTGCACAACACATGTTGAAAGGTTTCACACAACAACAACAACAACAAAGCCTTTAAATCCCAAGCAAGTTGGAGTAGGCTAGAGATGAAACCAACAAGAACTAAAAAAGGAAGCAAAAGAAAGTGAAATGCAGCCAAAAAAAAGAAGTAAAAGCCAAAATAACTGTTGAAAGGTTCCATGAGTGTGACAACTAATGAATCGCCAACATTTATTTCAGCCCTGATTTTTCAAGAATGCAATACCTCTCACATGTATTCCTGTATGTATAATTTTATTTGGACGATTTTTTTATTGTTTGTTATATATAATAAATTTACTGAACAATAAATATAAAGTTGATTGTTAATAATTCGCGTATGACCTACAGTATAAATGCCTCAACTATTTGTACTCAAACTCAGTGCTTGCCTCCAGCTTAAAGTAGACTACTAGCAGAACCTTTACAGGGTGAGGGAAGGACAGAAAATTTTTATACGTTAAAAATACATGTCGAACCAAACAAGGTCATATCATATTGTTCCTAGAAACAATCAAAATATAAAATTTTGTTTGGTAGAAGGCGCATGATAAGTCTTTGACCAAACCTTAACTAAATACCCGCAAAATTGCATGTGACAGATTATCTTCATCAAGCATACAAGTCGCAAATATTTCAACAATGAATCCCAAAGCTAGTTCCGCATAATGGTTCATACCTTAGGCATCATATCAGGTGATGCGATCAATTTATCGAACTCCATAAATCCTCCTTTTATTTGTTCAATCAATTCATCTCCACCAACAATATCAGCTCCTGCAGCTCTTGCTTCATCTATCTTCTCACCTGAAAGGATATCAAATAATTACTTAATAATGCATAAAAGTCGTGATTCCTTGGCCTACTTACCGGCCTCCAGCTTTGTAAGCACAATATGAAAAGCATGACTATTTTACACAAGTGAATGTGAAAGACAAATTCCTTTCATTCAACAAGGATAAGCTCCATGACCACGACAGACAGTAGCACAAACTTCTTAGCATATGAAAAAATGGAGGAACATCATAAATGTAATAAAAAATATTCTTCTGACAGGTTCTTAAAGATAACTATTTCCTCCAGCACAACATTTTATACCGATCATTATTTTCATAAATTACTGAGTTTGATCTCTCAAAGAAGAGTAAGATACCTTGAGAGGAAAACTACCATATGGAACGGTCAGGTTGAAGCAAACAAATAGCTTAGTATTTACTAACACCAGTACGCAAAAATAGAGATAAGCATGACTTAGTGTCTCGCCTTGAGGAACTAGGTACTGCCAAACAGAGGAACTAACAGAGTGGTCCAATCAATTCATGCATCATAGTCGTTTAAAAAAAAGATCATGCATCATAGAATGTAACTGTCATGGATCCTGCAGAAGCAACTAATCCAAACAACATTTTGAAGCACCACCCACCTTGCGTGAGAACTGCAATCTTCACGGCCTGCCCCGTCCCCTTGGGCAAATTCACCTGCGCTCAGCAATACCAACACAAACCCAGATCAATCAACAACGCAACAGGATGGAATAAGAGTAAACAGAACAGAACGACAGAAGGGAGGGGATGATACCGTGGCGCGGAGCTGCTGGTCATTGTACTTGGGGTCGAGGTTCATTCTGAAGTGCGCCTCCGCCGACTCGACGAACTTGGCGCTGGACATCTGCTTCATGAGCGTGACGGCGGTGGGCACGTCGTACTCCTTCTTGCTCTCCCGCAGCTTCTGTATCTCGAGGAACCGCTTGGACCGCGTCTGCACACCGTCAAAAAAACCAGCACAGCAATCATCATCGACCATTCGGGGGAAAAGAAAAGGAGCAATCAAGCGAATCGCGACGGATGTGGGAGGGGGCTGGATTTTGGCGTACGCGGTCGCGCTTGAGCGGGAGTGCGGCCTTGCCGGTGCGCGGCTTGGTGGGGGGCGTGAACGCGGGGCCGCGGC
>LAPY01001732.1:42610-59919 GCA_000970635.1 Eragrostis tef
CTTGCCACTGCTGCGGCTGCGCACCAGATGGATAGGGCTGCGTCGTGGCTGGAAGAAGCGCGACGGGGTGGCGCGGCCGCGGCGCGCGGAAACGCGCCCTGGTTTGGCTCGGCCCAGACCCGTGCCGGCCGGCTGGTCCGTGCTCGTCGTGTTTTGGGTCTCGGACTCTCGGCCGAGACGCGCGCCGGTGTTCGGGGCGTGCGAAATGGAGGGACGCCCTGATTTGGCTCGGGTCGGGCCCGAGAGGCGCGGGGCGCCGGGACAGGTGTGTGGCCGCGGTTCGCGTGTCGCGGTCGCGGCCGAGCTCGACGCGATGGTGTGTGGCGACCGAGCGGTGTGCTGCAGCAGCTTCTGGACTTGCACCAGACCACCAGTACGACGACTGCTACTACGATTTCGCGGTATGACTGTATGTCGTGTCTTGCTTATTTTCAACTTTTCGAAGCCTTTTGTTGTGCTTGAATTGTCGGAGTGACAAGTGAATCTTTTTCACCGCCTGTCGAGATTTTGTGGTATGGATTCGGGTGAATCGAGGGGATCGATCGAGCTTATCCGTGATCATTTTTCCTGGTCCGAGTCAAGGAGTAGCGAGTTGCGACTCGCTCGGTTATTTCGGCCACCATTTCGTGTGACGCCGATGAAGCGCTCATAGCTAACTATGCTTTCAGGAGAACGACCTTGGGCTTATGATTTGGTATGATAATGCCGCGCATGGTGATGGTGCACGTGAAAGCTTTGTTCACGAGCGGCACCGCTGACGGCCGGAGCTACAACGACGCAGTCGCTCTCGATCGAGTCTGGAATAGACTCATTGGCAGTTCCCGGAGGCGTCTTCTGAGTTCCGGAGATGCATGCGTGATGTAGCTGTTGTCAATGGCGGAGCTGGACAGAAAAATCAGGGAGGGGGGGGGGGGGGGGGGGGGGGGGGGGGGGGGGGGGCGTCGAGCTCTCCCATCGCCCTAACCTTCCGTCGCAAATTTGCACTCTGTTTTCGTTGTTCACTTACACCATCTTTTAGTTTCTTGATTTTTTTAGAAAAAAAATATAGGACATAGATTCAGCAAAAATATAGGCCTCTATCTCATAGAGGCTACAGCCATAATAGAAAGCATTGCGATAATTTTAGAAATTTTGCGTCGCTCGATCGGCGACAGGAATCATCAAATTGAGCAGCTGTTATCTCTGGGGAAAACCAACGCGAGCGAGAGGACACTCAAGCTTTACACGTGTACTGCCATTTTAGTCTACTCTTGAAATGTATATGTATATGCAATTTTCATCTTGTTTAGTCTTCTGCTGCTGCCAAACAAAGAGGTGACAAGATAACTAAACTCAGCTTTCTCCGTGATACCAGCCAAACAGTTGGACAGGACAAGGTACTTTAGTTGATTCGCTGGTATGACTTGGAGGAACGCCCAAGGGATTTGGCATATTGGTGTGGGTGCTTGAAGAAGACCTCTTTGTGTACAAGCTTCCCTGCTGAATCTTTGAAGCGACGCCGGCTTACAGGTCGAATTAGCATGCTACATATTATATGGTGCCCAAGGGATTTGGCAAATTGGTGTGGGTGCTTGAAGAGGATCTCTTTGTGTACAAGCTTCCCTGCTGAATCTTTGAAGCGGCGCCGGCTTACAGGTCGAATTAGCATGGTACATATATTATATGGGCTGGCAAGCTTTTCGTTGACTTAGGCTATCTTGGCCTCTCTCCTTTTATTCAGAAGAAATTCTATATATTAACGTCTCGAATTAGGCCTATAAAACCCATACATCATTAATGCTTTCGTTTGGCCCAATCAGCCTGCTTCTTCCTCCTCAGGCAGCCATCGGACAGGTAGGCACAAAGCTCAAGCATGGCGGGTCAAATCCATGGCCTGGGTATACCCGTCTTCTTCTTCTTTTTCTTTTTGCAATTTCTTTGTGTTTAGGACCCGTTCCTCTTCTCCTCTCTTGAACTCTCTCGCTAGTGCTACAGGTGAGAGCAGCGACCGAGCAAGACACGTTTCCTGCCGGCGAGGCCGGCGGTCCTCTTCCTCTCCGCCGACCTGCGGGTTGCTGTGAGAGGTTGGGGACCGTTGCGCTCTCTCCGGCTGGAAGGTTTGGTCCTAGGTTTGTTAGGGTTAAGTTTCCGGTGGACGGCGACGGCGGGTTGGCGTCGGCGTCGACGTGGAATAACTTCTCCCCTGCCCAACCTCGCCTTGATGGTGCTCCTCTCCGGTGCCGGCGGCGAGCAGGTGGAGTTGGGGCTCTGGCTGTGGTGCCTCTGTTCAGGAGATCTTTGGCGGCGATGGGTTCTCTTGGTGAGTTCTCGTGTTGGCCCGCCTTTTGCTTTTTGATTCAAGGAAGGGGACGAGGCTGGAGGTTTGCGGATGCTCGGTGGTGGATCCGGGCTCAGCTTCCCTGCGGCGATGGTCCATTTGCCATTCCCCTCTCTATCGTGTCTTCTGTCTTCTTTCTTTCCTCGCACGATGACAGAGCAGCGGCATGTGCTAGGGTTGCAGAGCAGGGACGCCGCAAGCAATGTGACATCCTGGCCCAGTGCTTAATAGAATTGATAGAGTACTCATATCAACAAGTTGCAACTTCTTTTCTGAAAGCTTATCTTGAAAAAACTTCAAGGTTAAGTGTGCTTGGCCAGGAGCATAATGGAAGAAGTCTTTTTGGGTGCACATTAGTGAGGACAAAGTGCAAAAAAGACATGTATTGGTTTGTGAGAGAAGTCTTGAGGTTTTAGAGAGTTGTCAGGTGTGCGGGCCCAGCCTCGGAGAGGCAGGACGTTACAAGCAAGCAGTGGAGCAGGCAGGGGTGTGGCTAGCGCTCCTATCAGGGGCACAGTGAGCGAAACCGCGGAGCAGGGCTGCGGAGGCCAATGCTTGGCAGTCATGGGCCGGGAGCTCGAGTTAGAAGAAGGAGACGATTATAGAGTGTGGGCAACATTGTCAATAACAAATTCTCCCCTCTTCTCTCCATCTAAAAATAACTTTTTACTCGCCGGTGGTGTCCATCACACGAAACCAGGTTTTTGCAGTGTCTTAGGCAAATTTGACGAGCCGGATGTCTGTCAGACCAAACCACATTTTGTGGGTGCCCCACAGACAAAAATCCTTTATTAGTAACTTCCTTCTTGATGATGAACCAACAAGCTTGCCTACATCCTTTTCTACAACTGGCACATTGCAAGCGTCACACCACACCTACGCATTTGTGAGTACTCCTAGCAATCACATAGTCACTAAGAAAAAGTTCCCATCATTCATCAACATCCTGATGACTGCGATTAGATGACACTTGACAAGGGAAAGCCCCTCCTTCCAACCTGGCATATTGTATACGTGCAAATGACCAGGCCAGAATGAACCATTGGCACACAAAAATGAGTGGGTCCAACATTTCTTTCAGAAAGTACAAGCTTGTGCCTCCAGCACATCACCTCCTGTAGGATTTCTGAAACACTATTACAATTCTATTTCTATACTTTCCTTCTTTTAGGTCCTCTTCTTGTTTCTTCCATCCAGCATCCATCGTCTCCAGTCTCTTGATGATCAACTCCGGTGATCTGGTCTAGCTAGCTCTTCCATCATATTCCTTCGCCAACTTAAAATTCTGCAACAACTAAATAAAGTTACCATGACCCAATAACAGGTCATCGTGCTCACATCAGATATATCACAGGACACACGTTGCCAAACAACATACACAATATTAAACCCAGTATCATTATTAACAATATAATTATGTTTTGTCTCTGTACCATATAGCACCATCACAAACGATTAAGTTCATAAGAAACCAAGAACGACCGCAATGAGTGACTAGATAACCTGCAAACAATTGCTTGAGACTGACCACCAATCGCTGAAACTTACGACTCGAGTACGGGAAAACAAAGTTGATATGAATGTCAACAACGACGGCAAAGGTGCTAAACTATTACAAGCTTCCAAGAAGCTAAATCATTTGGATCTCATTGAGCTGTTCTAAGACATCAAAGGTGGGTTCTTCTATCTGAACATGCAAAACCATTCTTCCACTCGCCTTTAGAAGCCTCGGATCTGGCGCTCCAACTGCATTGTAGAACCAGAGGCAAAGTTAAGATTGAAAGGATGCTCTATCATCTCAATATAGAATACGATAGGATCACTTATAATAAAATGTAGTACTTGAATCATAGTCTGAAACTCATTGCGCACCTCATTGAATGTTGCTCTCCCTCTAGCCAATGTGATGATCCACCTAGCAACGAAAAATAACATTGTTAACTTGTCCATCTACTTATCAATGACAAACACATGAAATGGGCACATCTGGTAATTACAAACTATATATGCACAATAGGTACTTACTCATCTCTATTATTCTGCTGACTGATGAGTTGCAAGAGCTGAATACATGCAAGCCTTACTTGCCGAGCACCCACACTGCAACAACATAAATCGAGACAGATTGTGCATGTGAAAAAAAATCCTAACTATGTAAATCACACAACATGTACTGGTGAACAGATTGTAGGAACAAGGCATCACCTTGCACTGGATCCCTTTAGCTTAATTAGGTGATTGGACACCACATCAAAATCCACGAACGACCTCTCCCTGCACAAAAACACAATCACGGGATCACACAAAAGGAGAGAGTCAATCCAACCGCCCCGAATGCAATAATGTAATCTAGTCACGCATGACGTTAAAATTAAAGAAGCAAGCATGCACACTATCTTACAGCAGTTGGGTGAGTTTGCCGAAGATGCGGTTGCCGTCATTGAGGAATCTTGTCACCAAACCAGTGACAAAATCAGGCGATTCTGCGTCCTGCAGGCTCCGCAGTGCCATGAAGTGCTCGTCCAACAACCCCTGCATAAAGCACTACAGATAAGCATATACATGAATTCCTAACCGAAAAGTACAAGAGCATATATATAGGTCGACTGACTTACTGTGGCGAACATGTTGGAAATATGGGCATTGAGCTGGTTCACAGGTGAGGCAGACATGGCTTACTAACAAGGCGCGCAGGGGAGAGAGCTAGCTTGTGAGCAGAAGCAGAGGAGCACAGATCAATTTGGAACTAGAATGCGAATTTGATGATTGGGACGGACGATAAGGGCCCTTTATATAGGGGTGTTCCAGGGGCAATGAGGATGGGCGGCAGGTTTTTAGGTTGTTTCAATTTCTGCTAAAGTTGGTTTCAATTTCTGCTAAAGTTGAGCATCCAAGGCAGGGATTAATTCATGCTATTGTTTTATGCCATAGACTCATAAAGTGGCATCCAAGGTGTTTTTCATCTTATTATTGGAAGGAAGCTTCTGGAATATTTCTATAAGTATTATATTCAGCACTAAGATTTGAAACCAGTAGGTTCGTATATTTGTTTATAAAATATTAGATTCAACACAAAGAGTTAAAATCTGATGAATAGCTAGGTCAACTGCAATAGTGAAAGAATCGATATTCTATCGCTTTGTCGCTATCAATCAATGATACACATCAAAATATTGCAAACTAGCAACGCATAGAGACATGTAGTAACACATCGTGACACTCTGAATCTCGCGGCAACTACTCAAATACTTTTGTATCCAACAAATAGATTAAGTGCAATAATAGAAGAAACACATCAACTTATTACAAACTAGTAACGTAACGACATGTAACTCATAGTGACATTCCAAAATAACATCACGACAGCCTAGCTCAAAGAATATATTTGCATATGAAAAATAGATTATGTTCAACAAACCGTTACACTCCATCGCTTTGTTGCTATCAATCTATGATTTCCATCTAATTATTGCAAACTAGTAGCACATAGAATATCCTGTCAATATCACCAAAATCTAGTTAAATGAAGAAAGGGATTTTGTATCTGACAACTACATTGAGTTCAAATAAGTGAAAGAAACCATTAGTTAACCGATATTATGTTACCTATATGTCACATACTTCAAATTTTTGCAAACAACTAATGCATAGCAAAATTATAACAATATAACAACAATCTAGCTCAAGAAGAAAAACATATTCATATGCGACAAATAGATAATTCTGATAATAAACAAATCACTATTCTATTGTTATCCATCTATCTATATATGGCAAACTTGAAATTATTGTAAACTCGTAACCCAAAGCTAATTTACATCAAACCAGTATAAACACCGAGGAATCGAACTGCATAAGAGTTTTCAATGTCATATTGTGAAAATCCGATGGCATAAACTGCATGGCATAAATGTAGCAAATAAAAACACAAGCCGATGGCATATATCTGCATAATTTTATTTATCATTACTTGTTTTGCATGCCATTGTTTCGCTGAAAGTTGGAAGAAATGCAATAAATTTTCTCTTGCAATCCAACTCACAGCTATCACTGGTATGTAAGAATTATACCTTCCAAATTTCACCTGGTGAAAAACGAGAACTTTTATTGCGTACTTTGCGGCTGCTATTTATAGGTTGCAAGAGGGCTTTTATTGCATGCCTTACAACTTCCACCTAGAAAGCTGCTATTAATCGGTGAAAAAAAAGTAGAATCACCCACACTGCAATTATGAAAAAATGAGTCTAAAATACCTTCTAATAATTTCAAAATTACCCCATTACCATTATGAAACAATTGGTCCAAATTTCCGCCATATGTATTAAAATTAGCCGCCATTGCCACTATGAAACAATTGGTCCAAATTGTCCGCCGCATTTTGCCATTACGAAAAAATAGGCCGAAATACACACATATTTATAAGTTTACAAATTATGCATAGTTATCATTATAAAAACAGTCAACTGGAAATAATAGTGATAGAAAAAACAATTATGATAAAATAATAATGAACTAACAAGAGATTCAAATGTAGGGGCTACCATACTACATCATAAGTATTTTGTGTCTTTGTTAATAATGAGCATGTGCTGATTTATCTGTAACAACTGACCAAATAGGTTTGTGCCTTCGTAAGATGATGATGACCAAATAGGTAGTAACAACTGACAATTGTATTGATTTATCTGTGACCCACAACTATTATGTCTCTTCATGTCAAGACAATGAGAGTGCATGTTGTAAAAAAAGTTACAATAATTACAGATCCTAGAAACTAGAGAGAGAAATTGACAGTATTATCTTCTCTAGTTTCGTATGTTAGATGTCCGACCCTTTGGTTTTGTCTCTTGATTTTGTCACACCATCGCCTTTGATCATAGAAACACTTAACTGGCAGTACCTGCATCTTTGTTCCATTTCTACGTGGTGGTCACGATCCGCCCTGTTGTACGTCCGAATGTCTAGCAAATTAATGATCTCCATGTTCCACAACAAAAAACACACTGCAATCATTTTAACCGATAGAGCAGTAGACCGGTGTAGAGACAGATGTGCACGTGCCTCAAGGCCCATACGACCTGTTCACCTCCAAAAGACTACCTACATTGGTATCACGGGACAATGTGTGTGTGGTTTTTCTCTATGACAGACCCACCTGTAGAGCATGTGGCTTACATCGCGGACACCTTCGCCACCCAGCCGACTGAGGCCTTTCACTTGATGGTAAGTTCATTCACGATGTATTCATACTTTTCGAACATATTTCTTCATGTTGTATTATCATTTTTATAAACTGATACGTTAAAAAAAAAGAGTGGATGGCGAGTTGGAGTCATTGGGCTCTAGATGCTACGCTAATCCTTCACCAGTCGAGGCACATGACGTGGGACTGCCCTATTCCGTCTTGCACGCCTATGCATGGATGCTCTCTAGTGTGCTTCCTGTATGAGCACTACAGACGTGCATCCGAAGACACAACAGAGGTCGCCACCTCTCTCTACACACCAAAGGCACTAGGTTTTTCTTGTTTCCACAGCAGGCAGTCGTCGTCCGGTTTGCCTCCTCGATGGACCAACCACAAGTACGCGATAACATGTCATGTTTGTATGCCAAACATTGTGTTATTTATAGCTGACATTGCGATTACAGTCGTACTCGTACACTTCGAGGCGCCACAATACTCCATGCCCTCGGCTGCAGGGAGCTTAGTGCTGTAGTGCAGGGGTGGTCTTCTCCACATCATATGATGTGCAGGGTTTCTCTCAGATACCAATTGCTCCTTCACTCACACAGCCCACGCAACAACTTCCTTCGAGGCTTCGACAATTTTCGATGCTCTCAGGACGAGGCAACCACTAAACCAGTTCACTTACCTCAGCGAGCGGCAGAAAGGCCCAGGGCAAGAGGCCCCGCACCGCAAGGGATCGGCAAAATCTCGAGAGCCTGCTCGAGTAATCCACGGCGGCTCAACGTTGTTCACTTGGATGGTAATACAACGTCTTATGTCACAGGCATGGACATTTTCACCTCGCAGGAAAGCCACCGCGTTGGGAATATGATAAGATCATACTCATTTCATTTTAAAAATAAACAATGAGGCGTGACACTGCTCAGGATCCGACAAAATAAACTGCAACTTATTCTTCAGTTCACTGCATAAAACTTATACACGCATGAAACTGCTCAGGATCATGTTTTGAGTGCTAACAAGCCTACATCTAAATACGATATAACAAACTTGTACATGTATAGGATGGAAGTGCGCAAGGATCAAACTAGCATCTGCAAGTATGTCCCTTCTTCTTCTTCTTCTTCTTCTTTTTTTTTAATCTTTTTTTTTTCCCTCTCTCTGAGCAGCGAGGAGATGCTTATAATATCGCATCTACCATTATACCATCCAACTCAAATCTCGGTCACCAGACTATTGTACAAACTTAAAAATGATCACGCAGATGGGCCGTCAAAGGATTGACTCTTCCTTAAGTTCCAGTGGAGACCCTCATGGATGCTTCGCAGGAAGTCAGTTGTGGAGTCAGCTAGACAAGCCGTGGGTAAAGGCCATGGGGAAATACTGCAGATGAGCGCGTCACCTGGTCCTAGCTGAATCCTACCCTTGCCATCAAAGGATGCCCAAGCTTGCCCTCTACTGTTAAATGGTACTTGGACGCGCAAAGTTACATATTCCGGTAGGATCAAAGGTCTGAATGACAGTGAATGGGGGCATATTGGTGTGAAAAGGATCCCTGGGACCTGCACATACCAGCAAAAGGTAGCATTAAAATGCCAACACAAACAACTTAACATCAAAAACCATAAAAAGAAATGACTCTTGCTCATTTCATAACCATGATTAACAAAAGGGGCATCAGGGCATGTGCTTTGAAAATCAGTCATCGAACAAAAACGAAAACACTATATTTATCTAATTCTCTGACAGAACTCGGTTTGATTCTTCTTAATTAAATTTTATCAGATACATGAGTTTTGTAACGCATTTACACAATTACTTAGGCAAAATTACATGCACATGTTGCATTGTGTACTAGAAGATAGCAATTCTTCAGAAATGACCTAATAACCCGGATGTTCCGAGTCCACCTCAACACATAACGTCGAACATAGAAATGACTAGTCTACATAAATTTCGAGCATTCGAGCAACTTAACACAACTTTGTAATGTTGATGAAAATCCAAGAAAACATGAATAACAAGGGTCTACCTGCGGGTGAACCATTGATCCTCCAGCTGCCAATGAATATGCTGTGCTTCCAGATGTTGTCGATATTATTAGCCCATCTCCTTGTACACATGTAACAAAAGAACTGTCACAGTAGCATTCTAGATAGGTGAGATACGATGACATTCCACGGTCAATTGTTACTTCATTTAGTACTAGAATCGGTTCCTCAGTCTCGACTTCATCCTTAGCCGCGTCGCGGATTACATGACACTGAAGACGGCTCCTCAGTGTGATGCTAAACGGTCCCTTTAACACATTGCTCAAACATTCACGATATTGCTCGCTTGCTTAGCTCAAGTTAAGGATAAAATATTGTTATGATGGGTGAGCACTGAAAAAAAAAACTCCTTCCAGTAAAACAAATGCCAAAGTTCAAAGTACAAAATGCAGTGGCAGGCAACATGTATGTGCGCCAGGCACTAAAATCTAAAGTATCAAATACTGTATGCACAGGGATATGCAACACTATATAGAACAGCAAGGAGATGCTTATAAATATCACATCTACCATTATACCATCCAACTCAAATCCCGTCACCAGACTATTGTACAAACTTAAAAATGATCACGCAGATGGGCCGTCAAAGGATTGACTCTTCCTTAAGTTCCAGTGGAGACCCTCATGGATGCTTCGCAGGAAGTCAGTTGTGGAGTCAGCTAGACAAGCCGTGGGTAAAGGCCATGGGGAAATACTGCAGATGAGCGCGTCACCTGGTCCTAGCTGAATCCTACCCTTGCCATCAAAGGATGCCCAAGCTTGCCCTCTACTGTTAAATGGTACTTGGACGCGCAAAGTTACATATTCCGGTAGGATCAAAGGCCTGAATGACAGTGAATGGGGGCATATTGGTGTGAAAAGGATCCCTGGGACCTGCATATACCAGCAAAAGGTAGCATCAAAATGCCAACATAAACAACTTAACTTCAAAAACCATAAAAAGAAATGACTCTTGCTCATTTAATAATCATGATTAACAAAAGGGGCATCAGGGCATGTGCTTTGAAAATCAGTCATCGAACAAAAACGAAAACACTAAATTTATCTAATTCGCTGGCAATCTCACAGAACTCGGTTTGATTCTTCTTAAGTAAATTTTATCAGGTACATGAGCTTTGTAACGCATTTGCACAAGTACTTAGGCAAAATTACATGCAAATGTTGCATTGTGTAGAAGATAGCAAATCTTCAGAAATGAACTAATAACCCGGATGTTCGGAGTCCACCTCAACACATAACATAGAACATAGAAATGAATAGTCTACATAAATTTCGAGCATTCGAGCAACTTAACACAACTTTGTAATGCTGATGACAATCCAGAAAACATGAACAACATGGGTCTACCTGTGGGTGAACCATTGATCCTCCAGCTGCCAATGAATATGCTGTGCTTCCAGATGTTGTCGATATTATTAGCCCATCTCCTTGTACACATGTAACAAAAGAACTGTCACAGTAGCATTCTAGATAGGTGAGATACGATGACATTCCACGGTCAATTGTTACTTCATTTAGTACTAGAATCGGTTCCTCAGTCTCGACTTCATCCTTAGCCGCATCACGGATTACATGACACTGAAGACGGCTCCTCAGTGTGATGCTAAACGGTCCCTTTAGCACATTGCTCAAACATTCGCGATACTGCTCGCTCGCTTAACTCAAGTTAAGGATAAAATATTGTTATGATGGATGAGCACTGAACAAAAAAACTCCTTCCAGTAAAACAAATGTCAAAGTTCAAAGTAGTAAATGCAGTGGCACGCAACATGTGTCCCAGGCACTAAAATCTAAAGTACCAAATACTGTATGCACAGGGATATGCAACACTATATACGATATGAATAAAAAGACCAAAGCTGCACACTTGAGTAAGCAGACTTGTTGATTACAAATACATTTATGGCAAAAGAAGAAATCACATTCACTTATCATTTATGAAGTTAGATATGGATTGCATAGCAAAGATCATGCAAGAAACAAGATCCAAAGAACAAAAAAGCGTCCGTCTCTAAAGATTTACTCGTTCTGTGCATAGGTTTTAGGTTTCCTCCCAGGTGGGGACTTCGTACCATCCCCGGGTATAAATTTGAGCAACATGGTTACCAAGCATTGAACAGAAATGACAAAGGATACGGAAGGGGGTCATGAAGCCCAATGATCCAAGAGAGAATGCAACAACAGGGGGAACTGGCCCTTTGAACAGCGATGCAGCCTGTTAGGAGATGTTCAATCAATTGTCTAGCTTGAGCAGATTATTAAAACAAGGTATAAGTACTGAAAATTGATGTGAACAACAAAATGAGGATATTTTCCATCTTTTAATGTGAATAAGGTTATAGACCAACTCTTGTCGTTTGAATGCCAAACCAAAGAACATATAAAACAGGGTCAAACCAATTTTTTCAATTAGAGTTCACCAAAACCTACCTACTAAATTTCTGTGAGCACACTTAGGACATATATTATAAAAGTTTTATTTTGTTTCAAGAGAAAGAATAATGCCAATTTATTTCACTGAAATATTGCACAGACCAAATGGGCTCATTGTGTAGAATACTCGAACTAACCACAAATATCGACATTCAGTAAAATTTTACAAAAATGAAACATCGTACCCATAAAACAGTTCCATCACCACCAAGAGTTACAACTAGATCAACTTTTGTGTGCAATGCCTTTATTTCCTGATCTGTCGAAATACTCAGATTAGTGGGACACCACAAGGAAAAGGTACAACATACATAAAGAACATCTTAAATCATTGAAAGTAAAAAAAATATATATCATAAACCTTGAAGAAAGGAACTGAAATGAAGTTTAGTAGATTTAATCATCAATATAAAAGTGAGTGCTTGATAGTTGCAACTAAAGCATCAACAGCAAGTCGGTAACAATTGTATGCAAATGCTAACAGCTAGTGCACTTTGCTTTTTGCATCTTATGGACAGCAAAATAGCTTACATCACACTAATAACATCAACAAAATTTGTTAGTGATGGGAAGGAATCAAGTGCTAGAGGTAATTTGATTAAATACACTTCTAAGCATTAAGAGCATAACCCAGAAAATTTTGTTTAGGCACTCTGTGCAATCTAGCCTAAACAGTGGTTCTAGCTCAGGCAGGCACTTGGCGTGCTTACAAGGGTCTTATTTAGTTTCGAAGTTTTCTTATTTCTCTTAACACAAAATATATACACTATTCATCTTACATCCTAATATTAGAATGTAAATTCTGAACAGAACACACAAAATGCCATTATACGCCAAAGGGTACCTACCATTATCCCATGTCTCGATAAAGTTGAAGTATGAGTCTTCAGCCAGTAGCTCCCTGCTAACTCGTGGCTCTACAAACACATTTATATTATTGTGCTCTTTTAGCCATCTGCAGAAAATGAACATAACAATTATTGTAGGTAATACAAATATGTCTAGCAATAAATTTCACAACATAATAGACTGGAGAACACAGAAAAAAATGAAACATTGCTGTATATAATGGATAACTCCAGATAATTGATACAAGTTACAATTTTCCTGGCAAGGCATGGAAAGAACATACCTAACCATTTTGGCACAAAGAGCATGCACAGAGTTGGAATTGGGTTTAGTAACAAAAAGAACTGTTTGCGGAGGAGATTCCCATTTTAGCAAAATCTGAAAGCACGGTATTGGTTATCATAAATAATGCAGCATCAATTATATTATCTCAAAAAGATCACTTAGGTAGTGGAAGCAAATAGGAAATCCTGTTTAAAAGGATTGCACTGAACATAGATGACTACCTGCTTTTTGCTACGCTCTGCTGTTTTGATATCACCTTTTTCAAAGGACACAAAATCATGCTTGTACTGACCATTTTTGTCTCCATCACATCCCCAAGAAAGTCTAAATGGTGCCTGCACAAACAAAGATAAAAGTATTTATAATGTTTATTATTTCTTCCAACTGCATAAAAATTTTAAATCGCGTTCCTGTTTAGTTACGTGCCAAAAACAAAATATTAAATACAATAGGTTGTGCTTATCAATTGGCTTCTTCAGAACATACTCATAGCACGGTGGTAAAAAAATGAGTCAAATTTAGCAACTAGCCTTGTTACATAAACAAGAGAGGCATTAGTAACGTCATATGTATCACAACTGAACAAAAATTCTGGACGAGTTTATTGCCCTAAAGGTACCTTTCTTCCAACAATACTTTCATCGAATTTCCGGTTAGGTCCAGGACATTCGTCCTGGAGTATTTGATGTGAACAGATCCCATGGTTTCCACAACAACCTGTTTGATTAACCGATGGAGTCTCCAATGTCAGTTGACTAGCCAGACGTTCTAAGTTATCCTTTCCATAGTTACTGCATCCTGCACATGTCGATATTTTAGTTCAAGGTCCCCTATTTCTATAGAAGATACAAATGTATTGTACGAGAAAAAGATCAGTCTGTTAACGTTCTGACAAAGATTTGTAACGCATTTTCACAAATGTGGTCATGTATTAAACGTAGTTTGGAAGTTTTATCCTCGTGGGTCCTTAAATTATACTGCCACATTAGGCAGCTTCTTGTGACACGTTAATTGAACATCATACACGAGAATGTAAAACTTTGGTACTACTTTGAGGAGCACATAGTGTTAGAGGATAAAAATTGCAGACGTCCACAGTTATTTCTGCGCGATAAATAATAATCAATAGTCAACAATTTCCATCATCACATGATATAAATGTAAGTCTCTTGAGGAAAGTTATAGATTAGTATCAGGCTACAACAAGAATTCCCGCACTGTTCCACCCAGGGATACAAGCAGGTCACGACAATAATTAAGTAAAAAAAAAACCCGCAAAAACACCAATACCAAGACCAAGATCAAATGCTTTGCACTAGAATTCCAGGATTGACCTCATGTCAGCAGTTGGAACATTTAGCTCATATGATTCATGGCTACAGAGCATGAAGGTACATGACCATAGCTCAACTTTTTTATTTATTGAAGATATGGTCATGGTATTTTCATGTACTGAACATTAGAAGGTATAAAATCACTATACTTCTACTCTTGATACTGTTATAAAATACTAGATGTAAGGGCCAAGGGGAGTACATCCTACTGTTTCTCCAACAGGTCCAAACTTTGAAGTGTGCCCAGGCTCACGTACAAAAATATTTTGTGTGTTAAATCCAATTGTTTCTACATTACTATATCCTGCTAAGCTAACAGTATGAATTATTTTCGATAACAACTTTTGAAATATAAAGTTACAGGAGCTTTGATTGTGTAAAACATACCTTTAATTACATCATGATGTTTGTTTTCCTTTGCTTCCATCTAACTCATACTTGCGCTTCCATTCAGCTGCTTCTGCTTGAGCAGCAGCTTTCCCTTCCACAACTCGTCGCAATGTTTTAGCAACAGCTTCCATTTGCAAAGTGCAAGCCATATTAGTACCATACATACACAGTAGTGCCATACTTCAAATTATGCCACTAAGCATTTGCATTATTACTTCTCATAGCTTCAGAGAACTCAAAGAGGTGTGCATCAGTCGATCTGATTGGAGTTTGAGGAATAAAGGCATAAGCGGCTTTCTCTGATTCCACAGCACTAAATGTGGTGATGGGTCCATTTTCAGTTTGATGTGAGGTAGCCACACTGAGGTTTATTCTCTCATCACAAACCTGCGAGAGAATAACAGGAACACGAGGATTGACTTTTCGGGCTATTCAAAATCATCATATTATAATTAAAATTCAAGCATTTAGTGGCAGGTGTTCCATTGATTATGTGCTTCATTGTAAAACTTTGAAATTATCATCATCAGCTGGCAGCGAGAACAAGTTAACCAAACACTTCAGTTTCATGGAGAAAAAATGTTTAGTTAACCAAATATTTCAGTGTTTGGCAAGTACATGAAGAATATATGTTTTGGCAAAGCAGAAGATTATGGAAAAATAGAGGGCACGTTTAGTCACAGTATAAGTCATTACAAATGTTATTTATAGGGAACGGTAACAATGTTATGAAATGTGGTAAGGCAGTAAGGCAATTGCCAGTTGCATCCATGCTTTTTTATGCAAACTCGCTGCAGTGCATCAGTCAGTGTGCCCATAGCAAATGAAGACTAATATTGTTGTACCACGCATTATTATCCTATCGACGCCAAACTCCCCTGACTAAGAGTAAGTAAACTTTTTCCGCGGAAAATATAATTAATTTTTTTTACCAGCCCCCTGCTCTGTCTTAAATCTGCATAGCAGCCTGCTGTGTCTTAAACCTGCATAGCAGCAACGTTGGAACTTGGAACAGCAACACCGCGTGATACCTGAGATTACCGCATTGCCCAAACTGAACGGAGATCTCCATCAAACTTCACCGCGCGACGCCACGGTGCCCTCGCCACCGCGAACCAGAATGGACAAGAATCAACGCAATTCCGTACGCCATTACAGCTCCACGGATCACCCATACAACCAATTTCTCCCCCAAAACAAAAACGCCGCGAATTCTCGAGGGATCCAATTGCAAACCACACAGGGAAAAAAAAAAAAGAAAAATCGTCTGAGGTATCTCAAAGCGCGCGTACCTCCGCCGCGGCGGCGAGCTCGTCGTCAGCGGACATGGCTGCGCAATCCAGCCGCAGTCCTTCACCTTCGCCGCGCCGTTTCGAACTCTTCCTCCCGCCGAGAGATTAGCTCTGGTAGTTGTTTTCGCCTGCGGAGATTGAGCCGCGGTAGCGCCACCGCCCGCGCTGTCCGGTTATGCGTTGGCCACGGGGGTGTGCGGCTGCGGGCTGTGACGGCGGGGAGAATGACAGGTGGGCCTGGTTTCTGTAGAAGCCACGGAGACGATGCGGGACGCCCGATTCCTCCGACGCGTGTCGGCCCGTGGGGGGTTACGGTTGAGGGCCCACTACGCAGTGACTACCTAGCAGACAACAGGTACGTCCACACGCTGTCGCTGTCCTACTCCCTTATTTACACAGTGGTCCTTATTCTTTCCTGTTAATATTCGACTCAATTCATGCAGAGATCCATCGATCTAACGATCTTGCATGATGATCGGATCTTGCACTAGCCTAGCTCACTTGCCTCATTGCTAGTAGCTTGCGCTTTCCTGTCCTGAGAGTGGAATATGATGCGTGGCGCCTGGGATGAGATGAACATTGGACAAGATATCGCGGATGATATGCCAGACACATGTCACATGACCTATTTGATCACTAACACTACGAGTGGTCTATGTTACCGTGACAAAGAGATAGATCCATATACGGCACGCAAAAAACATCACTAGTGCGTGAGCATGCCACCATAGTGTTTCAGATAAGCACCTAACTGTACAAGCAAAGGGAGTGAAATTGGACAGGTGCAAATATAGTTTCAGGACATCCATATGCAGTGGTGGAGAAAGGAAAATGGTAGGAGCCACAAACTCCTCGACATGTGTTTCATAATTTAGATAAAGCTACAACACATCAGGCCACGAAAATCATTTGAGTGTACAGGATTTGACCTCTATTTTCAATTTTAATTGTATGACATATAGCTTTTTTTTCTTTTAATTTGGAAGAAGATTTTTTCAGTGGCCTTCAGCCCAATAATGCTCTCGGGCCAAAAGCGAAGAATACAAGCCCAGCTCAGCCATCATCTCCTCCCCAGCTTCAGCTTCCACCACCTGCCTTTCCATCCGTCGCCGTCGCCGACTCGCCAAACTCTCCACCCGCGTCTCCATGGCTGACGACAGGACGGTCGCC
>LAPY01001733.1:4360-20360 GCA_000970635.1 Eragrostis tef
GCTATACGAAGTTATTACGGTCATCTATTTTGCTGATGTGACACCTTATTTAATGGTGATGAAAGGGCCATTGAGACTGACCTTTATGTTTAGTTTTCACCCAAATATGACTCTTTTGACTTTCTATGTATGTATGTGTCCATATATGTATGTATGTGTCCACTCAACTGCGATTCAGTTAAAAGTATTGCCTTCCTATGTTTCAGTGAGTCGTGACATTTTTTATGGTAATGTGCTTCATTAATTGATCCAACTCAAACAGAGGTAAAGCTGTAACTTGCAAAACTTAGGGGAGTTCCTTTAGTTCCCAAGTCGCCTTGTGTTTATTTTGCACGGTGATATCTCTACATCTTATTTTATCTTGTTTATTTCCTCCTATTCGAGTGTGTGTGAAACATGAAGGAAAAGTCTATACGTACTAACTCTTTAGTTACGAAATCAGTACGAAGAAATATCGTCCCCTCTCCCTCCTAATTCGGTTGAGCTGGCCCCACCATCAACATGCGCTTCCCTCCCTCTTCTTGCTACCTTTGTTCTTCCATCAAGCGCAGCACCGCCCAGATGAACAAAGTAGCACCCAAATCAACGTGGCAGCATCTGCAATATCGAAGCTGTGGCAGCATCTGCAAGCTCCCACGACGACGAGTCAATTATCAATCTGCCCGCCGTGTTGGGCAAGGCCGCATGAGAGTTAGACCTTCGTCTTGGACGCTGGGTTCGAATCTTAGAGTCATATTAGCGTTTGTGGCCGTGTGCACTGACTGCGTCCAATTTTAACGCAAAATTCGCACAAGTTTTCAAGTGGGGCTTGGAATTTTGCAAATAAGGGGAGGGAAAAGGAAGAAAGACGTAGCAACTCATGAGAGAGTGGGCCCTCTTGTGTATTGCGGCGGTTTTGTTGTTCTTCGTAATGACTTCGTAGGCTATTCCTTCGTACGTGTAGCAGAGCTCGTGACGTGAAATAGCTAATAGTCGCTGCCCAACCAGTTTGTACAAAATACTCAAATTTGTTTTCTCCTTTGGAGTCATGATCCGAACACGCCTCTGTGGTCATTTTGCATGAGTCTTTTTCACAATTTTGCTACATCAAAAGTTATCACAGAAAGAATTTGTGGATCAGAACTTGCTAGGCCAGTCCTTGCATGCATCTCAAGGCTTTGTTGGATGTTCAACATATGAATTAATGGTTACCATGGGACATTAGTTGCTTCCGTTTTCATCTCGAGATTCCTGGCACAGTTGTGACCCGGAAATACTTTGAAAACATGGATTATGAAATGATGGTGATTATTGTGGATTTTGCAGGACAGATTTTGAGATTTCTTGTACGAGGCATTTCAACTGAACCCAAACTTCAGCTTGCTTATGAACAAGTCAGTGAATGCATCACCAGTGTGTAAGTTTGTTAAAAAGTTATTTCTGGATCATGTAGAAAAGCATAAAAACAACAGAGGTGCAATACTGCGGCACTTTGGCCTTCAGTTCGTAAGTGCTATTGTGGAGTAATTGATGAATCATTCTCTACTGGCTTCTGAAAAAAATGTTAGATACGCTTAGACATTAAACACATAAAGGTAAAATAATACGCAGAATGCAGTAAAAAGTATCATGTCCAGTAATCAAGCGCACAAGGAGATGGTTTCTCAAGCAGTTTACATGAATGTAATATCTCTGTCGATGATTGCTCAGCTTAGTGGAGAGCTGTCGCGTGATGTTGATGAGAAGTTGGTTTTAATTCTCTCTTTTATCGTATATCTTGAAAAACTTCCGTGCTGCTGTTTCTTTTATGTTTGTACAGATAAGGTGCCCAGTAATTAATAGGACAAATATGGACTGTTTGGTGGTATGGAATAAAATTGCAAAGAACTTAAACAAACAAAATGACTATTGCTTTTTTTTAAGATCAACAAAATGACTATTGCTTGGAAATTAGTCTCGAATCAAGCAGCTTTTTTTTTTTTGAGATTTTTTTTTTGAGGGAATCGAATCAAGCAGCTGTGTGATTCTAGCCACCAAGCAGGCCGCAGGCTTGGAAGCCCATGAAAAAACATGAAGGCAATGGGCTGTATATGGGCCGAACCATGTTCATACATCAGCATTCGAGCGAGCTCCTCCAACTGCCGGCCCACCACGGGTGCATCCATCGCAGCCGTCGGATCCGGCCCCCGAGCCACTGAACCCTAATCCCTGGCGGAGCTATATAGCAAGTCCCAAAGCGCGCATGCGAGGTTGAGCAAGCGGCGGCGCAGCGCAGCCACACCTCAGCCGCAGCAGGAGGAGAGGAGAGGAGAGGAGCCGCCGCCGCCGTCGCCACCATGGGTAAGCTCCCTTGCGACCTCGTCGGCCTAGATCGCGCTTCTGTTTCTCTTTGTTGTCGGTCGCTGATGGCCTGGGCTCGCAGGTATCTCACGTGATTCGATGCACAAGCGCCGCGCCACCGGTGGCAAGCAGAAGGCGTGGAGGAAGAAGCGAAAGTGAGTGCCCTACCACTCTCTCCCTGGATCTCTCTCTCTATCGTTTAGGATGGATGCATCTTTTTGCGTACTCGCTTTGCGAGGCTAGTATTGAATGGAATTGTTTGTTTTCCGGGACAGCGGCTGATTTATGCGGGCGCAAATTTGAGAACGTGTGTTATGCTAGTATTAGTGAAAAAAAAAGAGAATTGAACAGCACACAGTTGTGACTTAATCTAGGCCTGGAATGACGTTTGGTTAGCTGCTTTGTAATTTTTTAATAGATCTTAGGCCCTGTTCCAAACCTCTAGAGATAGTAGTTAGTTGCTAAAATTATCTCTAGAGGTTTGGAACACCTCTAGCTAATAGTTCAGCTAATAATTAGCTAACTTGTAGCTAGCAACTATTTCATTAGCTGATCCAACCTAGCTAATAGAAACTAATAGTTAGCTAGTTTATTAGCTAGAGGTTTGGAACACCCCTAGCTAATAGTTAGCTAGCTAATAATTATCAGGCTAATACTTTGCTACTGGCTATTAGCTAACTAATTATTAGTTTTAGAGGTTTAGAACAGGTTATTAGTTTTAAAGTTTGAAACAGGGCCTAAACTAGGTCTCTGTCACTCTCCTGAAAGGCACGCTTGTGTTGTGCATCTACACGATGAAAATGGTGGCCGAACCTTCTCTCGTGCCCACGCAACGCAAACACCTCGGCCTCGAAGCCACACGAAATCAACGCGAAGGAAAAAGGGGAAAGGAAAAGAAAATCACACAATCTCTTCCTCTTTGCAGCAGCGGTGACTGCACTCCAGATCCCCCGCCATGTTCCCTCCACCTCCTCCTCCCCGAATCCAGTCATGACCACTCCCTGGATCTCTCTCTATCGATTTGTAGGATGGATGCATCCTTATTGCGTAGTCTACTCGCTTTGCGAGGCTAGTATTGAATCGAATAGTTTGTTCTTCGGGACAGTTGCTGATTTATGAGGGCGCAATTTCGAGAACGCGTGTTATGCTAGTATTAGGGGGGAAAAGAGAATTGAACAGCACACATTTGTGACTTAATCTAGACCTGGAATGACGTTTGGTTAGCTGCTCTGTAATATTTGAATATATCTCAGCCTGATAAATATGATCATAAGATGGTAGTTTCTTTGTTGTATACCACATGACATTAGTTACAAAAGAAAAGTTTGTGTTATTTCTTGTTCCACTATTATTTGTGATTAGCTCTTGCGTTCGATATAAAATGGCATTTTTTGTTGTCGATTTTGGTTGTTTTACCAATTTTCAACTTGCAGTAGCTGGCGTTTTTTAGTTTTGTGCTGTATCATGTATAGCATAGTCGATAATTTATTAATGCTGTTGATGAAAATGGTTTACCATAGTTGAATCTTGACAGTTGACTATTTGGATGATGATTTAACTTACTCATTTCTGATGTAGGTACGAGCTTGGCCGTCAGCCTGCTAACACCAAGCTCTCCAGCAACAAGACAGTGAGGAGGGTGCGTGTTCGTGGAGGCAATGTGAAGTGGAGGGCCCTCCGTTTGGATACTGGCAACTACTCATGGGGTAGTGAGGCTGTGACCCGCAAGACCCGTATCCTTGATGTGGTGTACAATGCATCCAACAATGAGCTTGTGAGGACACAGACCCTTGTGAAGAGTGCTATCGTGCAAGTTGATGCCGCCCCCTTCAAGCAGTGGTACCTCACCCATTACGGGGTGGATATTGGTAGGAAGAAGAAGGCTCCTGCTGCCAAGAAGGAGGGTGCTGAGGTATGTGGCGTTCTGACGTCGTTTGACTGTTATTATTGGATTATGGGGATGAATCAGGTTTTGGGTTGTAATAACAACAGTTAAAACAATCAATTCTGAAATAACTGGATCTTGGTTCCTTGGACTCTACTGTAATTCATTTTGCCACATTACCTTGTCTCATTTAAAGTTTTTTTTAGTTGTGGTAAGGCACATGTAGTCAATTTAATATTGGTATCTTATGCCATTATTTAGAGGGTATTGAGAGTATTTTGACATTGAAATTTAAATCTTGCTTGGTTACTGTGTAACTTGAATTTTAGGTTACGTTTTGTGCTGATGTTTTCTTAGATTACTGTCTGTGGCATTATGGTTTGCATACATTTCCTGTCCGGCCTATTAATGTAGTATATGTTTTTGTTTTGGTGTGCTATCTGCCTTGAAACAAAACCTGATCAAATTATATGTGTTCTACAGGGGCAGGAGGGTGAAGCTGCCGCTGAGGAAACCAAGAAAAGCAACCATGTCCAGAGGAAGCTTGAGAAGCGCCAACAGGGTCGCACACTTGACCCCCACATCGAAGAGCAATTTGGCGGTGGAAGGCTGTTGGCCTGCATTTCATCTCGCCCTGGGCAGTGTGGCCGTGCTGATGGGTAAGAAGATCTGATACTTGCAAAGTTCCTATGTAAAATCCCCCGCATTGGAATCTGTAAGATAGAAGAACTGCTTAGATCCTCTCTGTGGAAACATTGACCATGCATCTCATTAGGGTTACACAATAGAGCAGTTAGATTACATTATTGTGTAGAATTGATGCATATCCTACTTTATCCATGTTAATGTGAATGTTGGACTTTCTCCTTTTCAGCTATATCCTCGAGGGTAAAGAGCTGGAGTTCTACATGAAGAAGCTCCAGAGGAAGAAGGGCAAGGGTGCTGCAGCATAGAGCGCTTGTAAACCTTCAGTTGGTTCTGAGCCAGGATACTCACCCTATGTTACCTGAGTATTGTTAGATTTTGTCGAGGGATTCTATGTTACAGTTTGGAGACTTTTTTTTTTGGGTCCTAGAAATGAATTGAAGCAAGAGGACTCGGGAATGTTTCAGTGTCATGAACACCTATTTCCTTAATTGCGTATGCCCATGTTCGCAGCGATGTTCTGGTGCATACCTTTTTTTGTTATTCAAGTATTGCTTCCTGCGCTATGTGTTGCGGCAGCTATGTTCGTCAATAGGGATTTCCTATAGGCTATACGGCTTGGGATGAGGGCAACTGACTGGTTTGTGTCTTATCAAAAAGATGATTATCTGAGATCTCGTCCCGTGTAGAATAAAAAAATAATTTTTATTAAAGATCTATGTGCGATGATTCCTCATGAAAAAAAAGTCATCGGTTGAAATACCCTCTTCTCTCCTTTCAAAAAAAATTAATGAACATACCTTGGCATATCCATTAGAGTGATTTTGTAGCAAAGTTGAAGTAAGCGGGTGCTAGCTAGTTAAATTATTCCGCCACCTATTGCCTGCCGTAATAATATATGCCATGAACATTGAGTGTTATTAATTCATAGTCTTTGTATTTGCAACTAACATATTAAGCTTGTTGCATTATGGCTTGACTTTTAAACTGAATTGATCTTGACATGACCAATTTGACTGCCCAATAACAAAAACATAGGTTTTAAAAGTAAAAAAATGCTCTTGCCATTCGTTAAATATTCAAACTTCATCTATAATGAGATATGGACATGTTAAGAGCGCGATGTAGTTTCTACCCTTTTTTTAAATCCACTCATGAAACTAGTCGCAAGACGGCTAAGAGCAAACCCAACGCGTCTTATAGCCGGTTGGTCGCGACCGCCGTTGACCGTTTTGACGTGGTGAGACAAAGAGCAGATATTAAATCGATTTAGTGTTAGCCGAATTGGTCACATGCATGTGCGTAGGTGATGATACGACCGTTCGCATGGGTTTTAGACCCATAATTAACTAAGACTTACAATCTAAAGATGGTTAGAAGTCAAGTGCATGCAGAAGTGGCCATGCCACTTAGTCCAATATATCTCTTCCCGTGAAACTTTGGAGAAAGCAGGATGCACATATGCTGTCTCCAGAAGGATCAGAGGACGAGGTGCGAAAGAAGACGATACACCTGGTGTCCTTGATACAGGAAAAATCAAACACCAGGTGTCCTTACTACAGAAAGACAGATGATACGTGTACTAAATAAACAGAAGAGGAGCTTCCCTCGCTCGACTATAAAAGAAGGTTCCTGGTAGGCAAAGAAAGACGCAGACCCATCAGACCGCCACTCACTGCCATCCTCCAGAGCGCAAGAAGCACTCACCTTTCATCCAGTAGAATTCCATCACTTGTAATATAGAGCGTTTATATCCAGTATAATATCCCGCCTGTAAGGTAATCATCTCCCTCGTGTTTGTTTAAGCGTCTGGGGGGTTTCCGAAAGGAAAAGCCATATGTAAGCTATGCTTGTGGAAATAAAGTGAGTTATGCTTTGAAAATCTCCTGATGATCTTAGTCTTGTTCGTATGGGCTGAGTTCCTATGCTAGGAACCCTATAGGAGAAGCCTCCGTTGCGGTGTTTGGTCTAGCCCGGAGTGTGGTAGAGAGACCCTTGTGTTGTCGCGGAGAAGTGTTTCTTTCGGGTGGAACTGCCTGGGGAGACGATAGGAACCCGTTCCGTATGTACCTGACTAGGCTTATTTATAGAGGAAAGCCTAGCCGCTCCTGAAGCAAGCTAGCGAGAAGTATGGCGAGTACTGCGTAGGATTTTCACGCCTGATTGTTGATACCTCTTGGCCGACTGCCTGGCCTCGCCAGCCAATTTAGATCCTGTAATCACGCTCGCATATCCAAGCAGAACGCATATCTCGAATAACTGAAAGCCACGTCTGTGCGCCAAATAGTGCCGAAGCACCACCTAAAGGAGTGCATACCCCACGAAAGAATCATAATTAGCATAATCACTAATTTGCTCGAAGAGGAATTCGTAGTGAGAAATCTAGTGCATATGTCACTAGAGAAAGGTAGTGGTCTGGCACTGTAACAGTGTGCTGTGAATAGTAACCTGAATTTGCATAGTATCTCGAATTTGAATAATAACCTGAATTTGAATAGTGCCGAATCTCTGGCTGAATATTGCTGAATAAAGCCTCTCTATGTGCAGCTGTCGCCGTGAATATCGCTAAAAATATATATCCCGCTCCGAGTGGGAAGACCCACACGGTATAACCGCTTTCACAAATATCTCCTCGCATTTCCTTTCGTCAAACCGTCATGTCACCCTACGCTCCCGAAATCTCAGGCGCGCGAATGCCGTCGCCTCCCTTTCGCGCCGAAAAGCTAAGCCCTAAAGGCGTCCACCTCAATGTCGCTGCCGTCGGCGCGGCTGGTGTCGGAGATCGTCGCGGATCCCGACCGCGCCGCCGCGTACGCGCGTCTCCTCGATCTGCAGCGCGGCTGCGCCGAAGACCCCTCCACCGCCGCCGACCTCGCTGCAGAGTTGCCCTCCACCCTCCTCCCGCTCCTCATCCGCGACGCGGCCGACCCTGACGAATCCGTCGCCGCCTCCGCACTCAAGTGCCTTGGCTTCGCCCTCTACCACCCCGTGCTCGTCTCCACCATCTCTGGTACTACTAGTGTTTCCCCTGCACCCGCATTTCTTCAGTTACATACATGCCCGGTGTTGGACTGTTGGTTGTGCATAGTTATGGGTTTATGCATAAATCGAGGTGCAACTGATTCGATTCAGCATAGTTCCTGCGAAATTGAGGCACAGTTGGAATGTGAAGCCTATTTATGAACGCACATGCATTGCTTTTCATTAGGATGCATATTGGGCTTTGACAGCGTGGTGCAATATCAAAACACATTGCTTTGCGACACAAATTAAGAATCTTAGGTTCCGAATTTGAGTTCACAAGAAGCATCATAGAGACTCAATGGATTTTTTTTGAACTGGTGCTCTGCTATTAATCTGAGTTCCTTGCTTTTTGTAATTTCACCTGTACTGATTCTTGAAGGTTGTGACATCACTTTAACCTCCAGTTTCTTTAATCATTTAGTTCCATATATCACAAAATCGGTAGTGTTTGTTTTCACACATTCTCCTCAATGTAACTGGTATTTATCTACAGGGTCAAAGTAACCCTTTCTTAATGCTTTCACACATGATACGCTGTCTACACGGTATATTTTCTTTGAAGGAGGTAGCCAATAATATATTTTTTCTTATCGTGCAGTCCAGATGGCCCAATCGATACTGGATACCTTGGTGCAGTTAATCATGAGTACTCAGATGAAGGTAGATCTGACTGACCGTTTTCTTTGATTGTAGTGTACTGAATATGTTTGATCTTTTAGCATCTGATTCCATTTTCTCTTTAATTTGTCTCTGCAGTCTGTGTGCAATTTGGGAGTTTGGTGCGTCTCTATTCAACAGTTGGAGCCATTGATTATACAGGATCGAGCAGCGTCGCTGCTCACTGCTATTGTTCATGCAGTTGACAATCCATTTGGTTCATTGTCAACAACATTTGAGGCAGCTCAGGTTATTCTGAATACCTACTGAAACTATGCCTCATTACCTGTCCGCGGTCTAAGGAAATTACACCTACAGCTAAGGATCAAGTTGATCACACAAATAATTTCTTTGCAGCTTACTAAATTTGCCTTAAATTGGGTACAATCATAATACATGGAGCATTGTCTTGTTCTTCCTTGTATGATAAGAGTACCGACTGATAGACATTTATGTTATATGTACCTTGTTCCCCGTTTTTATTGCCTAATTATGTAATCCTCCTTGAAAACTTAAAGGCGTCCACCTCAATGTCGCTGCCGTCGGCGCGGCTGGTGTCGGAGATCGTCGCGGATCCCGACCGCGCCGCCGCGTACGCGCGTCTCCTCGATCTGCAGCGCGGCTGCGCCGAAGACCCCTCCACCGCCGCCGACCTCGCTGCAGAGTTGCCCTCCACCCTCCTCCCGCTCCTCATCCGCGACGCGGCCGACCCTGACGAATCCGTCGCCGCCTCCGCACTCAAGTGCCTTGGCTTCGCCCTCTACCACCCCGTGCTCGTCTCCACCATCTCTGGTACTACTAGTGTTTCCCCTGCACCCGCATTTCTTCAGTTACATACATGCCCGGTGTTGGACTGTTGGTTGTGCATAGTTATGGGTTTATGCATAAATCGAGGTGCAACTGATTCGATTCAGCATAGTTCCTGCGAAATTGAGGCACAGTTGGAATATGAAGCCTATTTGTGAACGCAGATGCATTGCTTTTCATTATGATGCATACTGGGCTTTGACAGCGTGGTACAATATCAAAACGCATTGCTTTGCGACAAAAGTTGAGAATCTGAGATTCCGAATTTGACTTCACAGAAGCATCATACTCAATGGAATTTTTTGAACTGGTGCTCTGCTATTAAGCTGAGTTCTGTGCTTTTTGTAATGTTAACCGTACTGATTCTTGAAGGTAGTGACATCACTTTAACCACCAGTTTCTTTAATCATTTAGTTCCATATATCATAAATTCGGCAGTGTTTGTTTTCACACATTCTCCTCAATGTAACTGGTATTTATCTACAGGGTCAAACCCTTTCTTAATGCTTTCACACATGATACGCTATCTACACGGTATATTTGCTTTAAGGGAGGTAGCCAATAGTATATTTTCTTATCGTGCAGTCCAGATGGCCCAATTGATACTGGATACCTTGGCGCAGTTAATCATGAGTACTCAGATGAAGGTAGATCTGACTGACCATTTCTTTGATTGTAGTGTACTGAATATGTTTGATCTTTTAGCATTTGATTCCCATTTTCTCCTTTTCAATTTGTCTCTGCAGTCCGTATGCAATTTAGGAGTTTGGTGCGTCTCTATTCAACAGTTGGAGCCATTGATTGTACAGGATCGAGCAGCATCGCTGCTCACTGCTATTGTTCACGCAGTTGACAATCCATTTGGTTCATTGTCAACAACATTTGAGGCAGCTCAGGTTATTCTGAATACCTACCGAAACTATGCCTCATGACCTGTCCGTGGTCTAAGGAAATTACACATACAGCTAAGGATCAAGTTCACCCCACAAATAATTTCTTTGCAGCTTACTAAATAGCCATGTGCCTTCAAACTGGTTGTTGTTTTACATAAATTTGCCTTAATTGTGCACAATCATAGTGGGACATTGTCTTATTTCCTTGTATGAAAGAGTATAAACTGGTAGACATATCTGTATCTGATTCCTGTTTTTATTGCCTAATTATGTAATCCTCCTTGAAAACTTCTGCTGAAGGCTATCATGAAACTTGCTGGACAAAGTCCCAAAAGGATGAGAGACTTGTCAAGCCTGTGGGTTCCACCAATATATCGAAGACTCTTAAGTGCTGATAAGCCAGAAAGGGACATGGCAGAAAGATGCCTCGTTAAAGTGTCAGGCATTCTCCTACCACCTCAACCTCTTCTTTCCAAGGTAATTGAAAGAAAAAGCTTTTATTAAAGATGTATTTTGTACGCTTAGAAGTAATCCATATATATCTATCCGGTAATTGGTAAGTACTCATAGGGTATGTTAGACAACCAAACTAAGTTGTTGTAACCACTCTAATAGTGTACTTAGAGAGGCATAAGGATTAAGGAGATCATGTTAGCATGATAAAACTCGAGGGAAGCTATATATGGATAATCAAAGCTGAATACATATTTTTCTCAATGTGTTTGGAACACCACGGGATTTAATGGAGGTTTCGTTTCACTTGTAGGTGGAATGTTATTATTCTGCTTGTTACACATTTGAGTACCTGCAGTGTGTCTTTCATAGAAATGTATAAATATTAGCAAACTAACATGCCATCATCAATGTATGACATAGTAAAATTTTGTAGTGACAGGTCCCCCCAAGATTAGCGAACATTTCATGTTGTGGATAGTTATCCAGCACTTTGTATTACTTATAGTCGAAAAATATTATAGAAGCCTAGAAGCCATGTACTAGCAGTCTAGCACTAACTGGACAGTATTAATAGATTTCTCATTTAGGACAACTTATGACGTAGGATGTTGCTTTATGTGTTCGTTTTTGTGTGGCTTTTGGTGTGTGAATCTTTATATATCATGTCAAATGATTCTGTGTTACCCCCCTGCAGTTCCACAGTTTTATGTGTTTTACTTGCTGCGACAATTCAGTTTCCAGTCCTTCACGGACTATTTCTGTCAACTGTTTCTGAATTTAACTATTCTTTGATGATTTCTATGTAGATAGTAGCTTCAGACCTTGAACAACAGCTACTATCCTGTACGATGAATATGCTTGGTGATCCTTTGAAGAAAGTCCAAGCAGTAAAGTCATGGGGATGGATCGTATCTTTACTTGGTTCCAGTGCAGTGAGTAATAGGCCTCTACTTAATAAACTCCTAAAGGTTCCTGAGCGGATGTTTATTGATCTTGACCCACAAGTTCAGCTTGCCGCAATGGTGAGTGAAACTATTTTTCCTTTTTCCGAAATACTATTAGGTTCCCAATAATACAAAAGTTTTCTAGTTTATTATGATAACTCTTTCATATTCACAGGCTTCCTGGAAACATTTGGTGGATGCATTTTTCCCAACTCAGGCTGCAGGGACTGCAGCTGAAGAAACAATGGTTTCTTCATCGGTACTAAGAAAATATGCAAGTGCTCATGTGAAAAGGATAAAATTAATTATGGTGCCTTTATGTCGAGTTCTGTCAAGAAGTCGTAGTATTGCGCTGTGTTCTTCTTGCTTGAGTACATGGCATTACCTTCTACATAAACTTGGTAATTTGATCAACCATTTGCCTATTCTGGAGGCTGCATTTGGTCCGATACTCAAAATAATTTTCTCCTTTGGAATCAATGATCTGAACAAGCCTCTGTGGTCATTTTGCATGAGTCTTTTTCACGATTTTGTTTCATCAAAAGTTAGTCACAGAGAGGATTTGTGTACTTGGGTGGATCAGAAGTTGCTAGATCAGTCTTGCATGTATCTCAAGGCCTTGCTGGATGTTCAACGTATCAAATGGTTACCATGGGACATTAGTTGCTTCCATTTTAATCTCGAAATTCTTGGCACAATTCTGAACCCAGAAATATTTCAACACATGATTTCTGAAACGATGGTGATTGTTATGGATTTTGCAGCACAGATTTTGAGATTGCTTGTGCAAGGCATTGCAACTGAAGTCAAACTTCAGCTTGCTTATGAACAAGTCAGCAAATGCATTACTCAGATGTGCAAGTTTGTAAAAGTGTTCTTTCTGGATGATGTAGGAAAGCATGACAGCAACAGAAGTACAATATTGCTGCAGTTTGGTCTTCAGTTCGCAAATGTTATTATGGAGGAATTGGATCATTCTCTATTGGCTTCTGAAAAGTTCGAGATATGCTTAGACATCGAACACATAGAGGTAAATCAATATGCAGAATGGAGTCACAAGCTATCATGTCCTGTAATCAGAGTGCTGTCGTACAAGGAGATGGTTTCTCCAGCATTTTACATGACTGTATTATCTCTGTCAATGATTGCTCAGTTTACTGGAGAGGTGTCACATGATGTTGCTGAGAAGCTGGCATTAATTCTCTCTTCATCGGATAACTTGGAAAACTTTAATGCTACTGTTTCTTTTATGTATATGCAAATAAGGTGCCCAGAAATTGAGAGGACAAAAATAAAATGGTTGCTGGTATGGAATAAACTTGCAAAGCACTTAAAGGAAAAAAATGACTATTGCTTGGAAATTAGTCTCAGATCAAGTAGCCCCGATGTGCTCTATCAGTTCTTCTGCTATCCATTTTTTGCTCTGTCATACCCTGGGCCACAATCTGTTTACCCGAATTCTGAAAGCAGGTCCGAGATATATGCTCCTGTCACACAAAACCTAGAGGTGGAATTGGCTTTAGAAGTTTATAGATCCCTTTCTATAAATTCTTTTTGTGGTTCAAAGGTTGCTTCCATGGTTTTCTTAGAGGGCTTCTATGAATATTTGGTTACCGTTATTGATGAAAACATGTCTGTGTTCCAATCCAACCTTGTGCATTGCTTGGAGAAATTTCAAAGTACTGCTATCCTTTCAACTCTTGGTGAAGTACTAATTGGATTGTTACAGAATAACAGACATTTGAACTCTGCTAACCAAGGGTTGAACAGAACAAGTGAAGACTCCACAGGTTGCATACAACCTAACCTTTCAGTTAGTTGCTTGAAGATTATTAACAGGTATGTTGACATATACTTCTTGATGCAAGTATGCAACCTCTAATTTGTACTGCCAAAATAAAAATGGATTCAATAATTTCCAAGCATTTATGGTATATGCAGGTTTATGAAGCTGTCAAGCTTTGGTTTCAAAGCAAATCCAACTGGACAGAACGATGCCACAAACAGGTGAGTAATGATAATTAAGTTTCAATGATTGAAAACCTGCTTTTGATTGTTTACTCTTGTTTGTATTTCATTCCCTTGTTTTAACTTTGTTGTGCTTCAGAGTTTTGATGTCGCTGTCCACTTTTGTTGGGAACCTTATGCTGAAGAAAGACATTCTTCTCTTCGTTGAGGTAGTCGCATCTTTCCAGTTCAAGTTGCATTTGTGCATGTTTATGTATCAATGGAAACCAAGTTCATCTCAAGAGTTTATGCTAACTGCATGAAAAATATCATTCCATCCCTGCAGATCGTTGGAGATCAACTTACTGACTGGCTCTCTTTATCTGGCATGTATTACTGTGAAATGCAACAAGGAGAAACTATTTATCAGCTTCAGAGACTTTGGATCACGACTGTTGAGCGCCTGAAGACGAGCCAACTCATTAGGGATGGATCCTTTTTTCAACACCAGAAACTTCTTCAAGTGGCTCTCAACCACCCGCATCACCCCATTTCAGCAGCAACAGCATCAGTTTAGGCGGGACCAGCTACACATGGCAACTCAAGCCTGCAGCACCCTGGGTGCTTAGTATCGAAGTTAAATGAGTTACTAAGCCGTAGACCAAAGGATTTTGATAAATCGGGTGATGCTAATAAAACCGTGTATGAAGGGATTGACGTCTCTAGGAGGTCTGCATTGCCAATGCCGGAGAAAAGAACCTTTGCATCAGATGAATCTGAGCAAAACGAGATAGATGGTGATCACTGAAAATCTATGTGGGTTTGGGGAGGAAGAGGCTGAAGATTACTAAGCATCCAACCAATCAGAAGGAACTTGGCCAAAATGCTGCTCAGCTCAGGTCCAAGTCCAAGGATGGATACCGGTGTCTTCGTACCGTTTTGTATGGAAAGTAGAGTGTGTAGGAAACCAGAATTAATATTGGAAATGCTCAAGAGAAAGAGATAATTGATTGCACTCGTAACTTTTTGTAAATGTAAAACTTTAAATGATGGCAATTGTAAATGCATACTTCAGGCATCCTTCAATGACATCAGTTATTAAATGCTACGGGCATATTAACACGCCATTACTCATTAAACACTTGTTGATTTAGCCACATGCGCAGGTGAGGAAGCGTATGAACACAACCTCCTGTTGCGTTAACGGCAGTGGCAGTGGCTGCCTAATCGATTGCCAGTCGCTGCTCAATTGGAGTCTTGCCATGGCGTTAGAGATTTAAAGGTGGCTATGGCTTACAATGGTGGCGTGGTTCCATTGTTCCCAAAAAATGATATCACCCAGGCCACCAGGCAGCCGCATCCTAGATGAATAGAAACATCACTAGGTATAGAGGAGGAAAAGGGAGGAGATAAGATGGCGCTGATAGCCAAAATTCTGATTTCTGTTATTGTCAGTTTAGTCTTTCTCTCTCATCAAGATGTGGCTGATCCCTGATGGATATGCATAAGACGAATTGTGTAAACACATTCTGATATTCAAATTTTCGTTGGGCAGTTTCTAGACTGTTACGGTTTGCCAATGAAGGATTTACACGGTATGCATGTAGCATAGAACAGCAGAGTAGAATATCCTCCGTCTTCTATTCTTTCGGTGTTTTAACCCAGATCAGTAAATTCCCACCCCATGGCCCATGACACAGACAGCTGTACCGCACGCACTACCGCTACGGCGCAGGCGTTCGTAGTTCGAACCAATCCCACGCACGCACCGAACCTCCCGGGCTAATCCTCCGCCATAATTAAGGGGCATCAACAGTCGCTGACACGTGGGACTAAACCCGGCATTACGACAGAGATCTGCGTACCCCTCTTTTACGAGAAGGCAAAGGCGGAAGGGGGGAAAGTGTAGGAAGGCAGGGTTTTTGCGGCGAGCCAAAACCCTACCCCAATGGCGTTCGCCGGCGATTCTGGCAGTTCCGCCGCCGCCGCCTCCACGGCGCTCTTCCCCGCGGGCACAGATGTCGACGCCAGTGACTCAGGCAGCTCCGCCGCCGCCGCCATAGCGTTTCTCCCCGCAGCTGCACATGACAACGCCAGCAACTCAGGCACCCCCGCCGCCGCCGCCGCCTCCGCCATGCCCTCCCTTTCCGCGGTTACAGATGAAGATGAGAAGCTCTTGAAGTTGGAGCAGGCCGTTCAAAGGCTCCCCTTTCCCTTAAGGTACTGTTCCATTTCTCTCACCCTGTTCCCCTTCTCCTACCTCCTATCGAAATCTAGTTACACTATTCCTATGATTCTTCTCGTGCAGATCTGTAGACAAGAAATTATTCATGGACCTATTAGTTCGCCATCTCAAAGCGTCGCGCGAAAGGGCGGACGGGAGCTGTGATGGGATTGACGCCAGATTGGTGGATCGGGCAACA
>LAPY01001733.1:62098-73039 GCA_000970635.1 Eragrostis tef
TGGGCGCCCCCGGCCAGCGCGACGAGCAGGAGGACGAGGATGCTGCTGGCGCGGCTAGGAGGACGCGCCATGGTCGTCGTAGTCGGGGGTACGTGCATCGAGCTGAGTAGTGATGAGGTTGTGTGAGCTGGTACCGTGTTCTTCGGATGGTTTATATAGGAGTCAGTCAATCAGTGGGAGTACTCTGGGAGTGGCGTGTGACGATGGATGCTGGGGTTGCGTTTTTGGTGTGTGCCGGGGTTGCTTTTCGGCGCACGCGCACACGCGAGACGGGTGATGGAAAGATCCGTTCATGGAGGACGTGTGATCTATAATTCCTATAGTTATATTCTTATATTGCGAGATAGTCACAAAAGACGAGATGGCCGAGCGGTCTAAGGCGCCAGATTAAGGCTCTGGTCCGAAAGGGCGTGGGTTCAAATCCCACTCTCGTCAAACATTTTGCCGAGTAATACGTTTTAGAGGATTCTTTTTTGCGAAAATTAACCATTTTTTTGGATGAACAAAAGCTTCATTTAATAGGATAGGAAGAGAACTACAATATTGCTTGATGGGTTTGGCAATGCATTCTAACGGGCTTTGTCCCAAGTTCTAACAACAACATTGAGTGTACATTCTTCCTAGCTTATTGTGCTAACAGATGAGACAAATATTCCGCTCATATTTAACCTGAGCGATCTTCGTATCTTGGCTAAGCTGCATCAACTCTTTTCCCTCTTTGATGAGAAGTTCTCTTTCTGACATGTCTTTCGCTTTGCTTGCATAAGCCGAAGCTACAGACACACAATTCATTTCCTCGATCATTGGATGCGGAATCACTAGACTTAGGCCCTGTTTCAAACCTTTAGAGATAGTAGTTAGTTGCTAAAATTATCTCTAAAGGTTTGGAACACCTTTAGCTAATAGTTCAGCTAATAATTAGCTAACTTGTAGCTAGCAACTATTTCATTAGCTGATCCAACCTAGCTAATAGAAACTAATAGTTAGCTAGTTTATTAGCTAGAGATTTAGAACACCCCTAGCTAATAGTTAGCTAGCTCATAATTATCTGACTAATACTTTGTTACTGGCTATTAGCTAACTAATTATTAGTTTTAGAGGTTTGGAACAGGGCCTACTAGGCCTTCAACACGTGCTCATGCTTCAGCAGCCCCTCCATGCATATGGAACTGAAACAATGAGTGAAATATATACGATTTATATATTGATCTTACACGTGCTGGAACTTTGAATGGAGAATCGATTATGTCCAATAAATTCATAGCATAAACTTTGAATGGAGAATCGCGAACCTGGGATGTTGAGTGATAAGGCATTTGAATATATAAGGTAAAATACTCTACATAGTGCAAAAGACGAGATGGCCGAGCGGTCTAAGGCGCCAGATTAAGGCTCTGGTCCGAAAGGGCGTGGGTTCAAATCCCACTCTCGTCACAATTGTTTTTCGTTGTTTTTTTTTGGTTCTTTGGTAATCTTTTTTTTTTTCTTGAGGAACCTGTGGTAACTGGTAATCTGTTGTAGCGCGGTTTTCGGCTCATATATACATTTTCCCTGCCGATCTAATCGATGGACTTGAAAGGCCAAAGGCGTCATCGTACATTGACAAGGCCTCTAAGCCCACGAGCCCCACAAGACTCCGGGGTGTGACTTGAGTGACGGGCCAAGTTTATGATGACTTTGAGAGCCCAGCACCCTGTGTAAGGCATCGTCCTGTCCTGTATATTGCTCAAAAAAAAAAAAATCGTCCTGTCCTGTATTGCCCCGGCAAGGACACAACACAATCACACAGATGGAAATCAGTCTTCACGGAAGTCTCCTGCATCGTGCAGTGTACCTTACGTCGGCGGCAGCGTGTCCAGCGGGCACGCGCGCGCGCGGGTCGCCGTCTCCGCCCATTCACGTACGAACGGACGATGGGACGGACCCAGCCATCTCGCGTTCCTGGACGTTGACTGGTGTGGTACGTACGAAGTACCAGTACAAACTAATATATTAAACTATATGGTGAAAGTGAAACCCCAATGGCGCGTGCGCGGCGGAACGGGTCTGGAGGTGCACGACGACTCGATCGCGAATCAATCGGCCGGGCCGACGTCCGGCGCGCCGGTGCCGGCGGCGCAGAAGCTTCTTCGACGGACGCGTACGTCTGGGCGAGCAGGGCAGCGCCGACGACCTACGCGCTTGTTGATGACCGACCCAAAACAGCGACACGTCGCGTTCGCAGCAGCCAGCAGTCATGGAGACCCCTTCGTCGCCGACCTGCCTCCACATCGACGTTGCATTAACCCGATTCAATCGTGCTCGTCGGGGCAGGCGGAAACTATTTGTGGCGCTGCAGAGGCCGACGGCGATCGATCGGCCGGGGTGGAAGACCAACTTTTGGTCTTGGATGAATCTTCGTTTGATTAATTGTTGCGGCATGTCGGCACGCAGATGGGCATGCACAAGGAGGACAGACCCCTCAACATAGACCATGCGGTCCATCCATACAGGACAAGGCATTGAACGCTTTTGCAGTCAGTCGTCGGTGATAGTGTTAACCGCGTCCCCTCCGTTCTGAATTGAGCAACGGCGGTGTCAAGAAGATGAAAACTACAGTAGTACATTGAGGATTTCACGCAAGTGCGCTAATTAGCCGCCCAGAGATCGATTGAGCTTCGTTCATGTGTTTAGGATAGTTTAAAGAATACTACTTGGCGCAAATTCTAGGCGCGTCATTAGGACTTTAGGAGCGAGGACGTCACATGCCATTCGATAACTAAGTACCCTCTGGTTTTTAATGGATGACATTAGAACAACACTAATAATAAAAACCGGAGGGGTGTCAATCTGCTCATGCACACTTTTCTTGTTGTTGCTGTAACATCATTGTCATTATCTGTACTGCAATATTCGTGTTTGAAGGCACCAGTAATTAAAACAAAGAACGAAAAAAGATTATGCAATTGAGACAACCAAATAGTTCACTGGCTGTTAGTATGCTTTGGAGTCGTATGCTTCACTTTTATTATTCGGTTGTCAAAAACTATATATGTGCTGATGTGATTGGTTGTATTGCACCTGCGATTAGACTACTCCCACCGTGCTTCTATACTTTTTTATAGCTGCTACGTGTACGACCGTGCTAGATTACCAAGAGTTCCATGACGGTCGCTCAATGCTCATGACATAACTATTGTTGCTGCTCCTCAAAGCTGAGAAGTTTAATTCGATCAGCTGTTGAGATTCTTTAGACTGAGATGCCGTAAACAAATTTAATTGATCTGTACTAGGCGAGCCATAATTCAGTTCATGTATGTGAGTATAAAGTTGTTCATAACACAATAGATAACCTCCAAAGGATTACCAATGGCATGTCAATCATACCTGAAGACATGGGCAATATATATGATATCAAATTAAATGGTCTCGACCATGAATAGAGACAAAAGCTCTCAAAATAACTAGCACATAAACAATGGAAGAGGTTTAGTTAGTGTACGTACTTCAAACATTTATTTTATGGCACAATCAAGTCAGGACAAGCTCAAAGTGCAACACTGTTTTCTTCTTAGAATAAAATAAAAATGAATATTGCACCTAGCCAACAATGTGACAAATTAACCGGTTCTAGCTAGATGTATAACGTGTGTTTAGGGAGCACATATATTATGTGTATAACGAGACAGAGAAAAGATTCTACATATGAACACTGTGATTTTGTAACCTGTTCACAACTAGTTTGGTTGTCACCTAAAAGCAATCATTTTCACCAATTTTGTTACAATGGATATCAGCTGAACTGAAAAAGGTCGTGTTTGGTGCCTACTGACTATATAATGCATGTCATTTATATGTTGCTTCACTTGTAATAGCAATGGAAAGCTGGAAACCCCAAGAAGACTGTAACCTAACGTTTTCTTTTCTTATCTAGTGATAAAACTAGATTGACCATAAACCTATGTATAAGGTGCAATATAGAATATTTTTCTGATGTTTTGTACTATGTCAGGAACTTGCTTGTTTGTTAGGCATATATTTGGATATTTCTTAGTTTATTATATTGAATTTTCCCACAATTTATCCTTGTTACTAACATACTGAGTATCTACCTCAAAAAAACTACCGGAATACCTTCTCTTCTAGGCACAAAAATGATGATTCAATTACTTCAAACTAGAACCAACTTTAACCTACCATTCAAATCATGAGAAGATTCCCCCAACTGATCAGGGGAGAATGAGATTCCTTCAGTTCGTGTTGATAATAATATGCTAAGAATCCAAGTACAACTTCAGATTTTTTAACCCGACAATTATACATAGCAGCAACACGCTTATGATCCCCATACGAAGTTTCTTGTAGCTATTATAAGTAGATAAATATAAAATAGAGCATGCACATGATTTGCATTACACTTCCGACTGCCACTTCTCGGTTTTGACACCGAAAGGTAAAAAAGAAACAGAGCTCAAATCAGGTACAAAGAAATCCTACGGTCCACTTTCTATCTTTACGCTTAAGCGCTTTCATGCTAAAATTACATGGTTAAACTTGGGTTAATTGGCACCTTTTTATGTTAGCAGGTTTGCATTCTGCATTGTAGTTCTGCCTTTTCATGCTAAAATTACATGGTTAAATCAGGTACAAGTATGATTAAGTAGACGGTGATTTTGCAAATAACCCCTCTCACCTGAATTCATATGCCCCCTTGGATCAAGATCATGTGGCACAGATTGGAGTTCTCATAATTCTCACACGAACCCATTTCTCATAGGATATGCTCCTTTCTGAATACCCATGTTTACCCATGACCCATGTTTCCTGACAAGTGTTGTCTCAAAGAGTTCACAGAGGTTTCATGTGAGTGTTTTTTTTTTGGGGGGCGATTAGGTTTCATGTGTGTTACCCCATAAGCAGTATGAGAATATCGCTCCCATGTATCGATTCTCTGCAACTTAGTTGTTAACAAACTTCCATTTATTAATGAAATAAGTAGCTACTCTCCCTAGGAATAAGTAACCAAGTCGTCCTGGATATTGATGACGAAGAAAGCAAAATGAGGACCGGCTCAGATTTTCTGTCCAGCTCGTCATCATCTACACACACCAGCTATTAGGACGAAACTTGCGCACAACTGCACAAGCATATGCTTTTCTCTTCTGTGGTGGTAGTGAATATAGAACAGTGATCGGTGACGCTAAGTCAGCTAGTTATTGTCTCTTCCTTCACCCTCCCGTGCCTGAAGTCCTTATTCCCATCGGAAGAGCAATCACCAAAGCAAGTTCAAGCGATAGTTTACTTTGATCAATAAGTTAGCACTTTATCGAAATCCATAGATACCTTGCGGAAGAAAAATGGATTTTGGGAATCAGAGAAAGAACTAAAGATAAGCCCAAGTATAGGGAAAGATTAATGAAATTGAAGAAGAGATCAAGTGAATCTAAGTCAAAACAAACTGATAAAGCAAACTGGTTGGATGCCAGTACTTAGAAACCAGTTCTCCTCAGCAGAAGTGAAATATACAGGTTCGATAACTTACTTATTAGGCAGTGCCAGGTCCCATTTCCAATGGAAAAAGACAGTCGTTTTCCTCTTACGAATTAAGTGAAAGACCCCTACCCTTCGGTCAAGATCGATACAATACAGCCGAACCCGCTTTCTTCCGTCTGTAGTCGATATATTTATATAATTAGATTAATAGGTGCCCTATATCAGGTATGACAAGGTTGCCAAATAGTTTTCCCAAATTAAAAGTTGTTCACTTCCCTTCTTCATTAAAGTGGGCCGCAGTGGAAACGGCGAACAATTGCTGTAATATAGATACCGGAGAAACATGCTGCTACAACCTCCTCTTCTATTCAATTTTCTGTTTCTACATATCTTTCGAGAAGGGGGAGGTCATTAGAGGCGAGATTCTTTTTTAAGATAGGAATGGAATAACACTAATCGATACTCAACGTATGCGGAAGACCGAGCTCTACCGGTAGGTGAACGACGCAAGAGATAGCTAACTAAAGTCACTTATAGGCTTCCTTAATTAAAAGATAGGTTTGCACAAGTATAGGATAGGATGATACTGACTTCTTGAACAGAAGAGAGCACATCGACTAAGGCATGGGTTTAAACACGTAACACGAGAAGAGGATGGAAGCTCCCCTCTCCTGTGCAATAATGAGGAATATCTTAGCTTAGTATAGACACGTGAGTAGCTAACAGAACTGAGTAACCGACTGACAGACAGAGTAGGATGAGGGATTGATGTCTCGGAGAGATTAGAACAATTACTCCACTTTTAGTGTTATTTCGCTTGAGACTTTAGTAGAGACCCGGGGTCAGTCAAGTACAAACCTCTCTAGTCTAATAGCAACAAACAAAACGAAGACTGATCCCCAAAAGATTGAGGAAAGCCTGCAGATATCTAGGTTGGAAAGCGTACATTCCCTTTGTCAGAGGTTAGTGGAGGAGGTAATGGAGTAGGTGTTTCTGGTCGTGGCTTCGGTGGTACTGGTCGCGGGACGGGTAGCTCGACGGTGGTAGGTGCTGGTCGTGGGGGAAAGCCCAGTCACGTGGTCGTGGTACTCCGACTGAAAAGAGGGGAGGTGGTAGGACTGGGACTCAGCAGAGGGCTAGAGTAAAGGCTGTGAAGGTTATGGAGGATGTAGCAGACCAGGAATACGTTGAAGTGCAGCACGTAGCCGACCATGAGGATCCTGCCTTATCTGATAGCAGGTACGCTTCTAATCTAATATTTGGGTGTCCTACTTACACACTGATTGATACGGGGGCGAGTCGATCCTTTGTCTCCCTTGTCGAGATTCATGGCTGGGTGAGAGTGGGAGGACGTAGCCGACCATGAGGATCCTGCCTTATCTGATAGCAGGTACGCTTCTAATCTAATATTTGGGTGTCCTACTTACACACTGATTGATACGGGGGCGAGTCGATCCTTTGTCTCCCTTGTCGAGATTCATGGCTGGTTGAGAGTGGCAGCATCTTGAGGGCACAGAAAAATGGCATCAATCAAACTAAAGGATGCATATACAAGCCGTGCACCAATAGTTTGTGTGTTGTTGTCCTATCCTATTTCCTATCTGGTGTCTAGAGCGAGTATCTATCTGCCGATTTGTTAGGCTGAGTCGGAGGGATGTTATCTGTTACCAGAGGTAGGCAGCAGGACACACATTTCAACATCAACAGAGATATAGTAGCATATCTAAGAAATCAAGGTCTGGACTATAGTCCACCTCTCTTAATTTGGCAGTGTCTCCTCCCCACCACGTGTTTGCTTAAATTTCCTTATTTAAGCATAAATCAATTTGGTGACTCAGGCACCCAAGCTTGAAATATGGCTCCTGCCAATGCTCAGCATGCCATCACACGCCATTGTGCGATGCTCACAAAATCATACGTGTAGGTTCTGAAATGGAATCTTCTTAATGCAAGGGCAGTGCACTTGCCATTTTCCGTCAAAAGAAAAAGGTTCTGAAATGGATTTTTTTTTCTGAATCATATGAAATGGGTGTTTAGGCATCAAGAGTAGTAGTAAAAAACATTGGTGATTTTTCCTTAAGCAGTACGAGCACGTACGATATATATATGTTATATAAATAGATGTGCATCAGAAGAGCTGCTAAAAGAATTTGGATCCATCTGGAAACTTCAAATGTTTTACGTAGGTTTGCTTGTGGAATGTGTAATAACGCCAAGTTGGTCACTATCTTCCTCCGTCCATACGATATGTACATATGAAAGTGACTACACAATGGGGAAATCATAAATTTGAGAAATGGTTTGATTTGGTCTCACAACACGTGTGTATCTTGTTTGTCCTATCATGTGTCTATGTTGATCATTCATCTTTCTTCTGATGGAGGAGCGTCATTGTTTTATCTCTGTGCGGGCTAAAAGTTGCGATGACAAAATCCACATATATATTTTGTTTAAAGGTTGGAAGGTAGTGCAAAAAACATAAACTCCATTTCATGCTGATCTTGTCCTCTTGGACAAAGCCTGGTGCAACCGTGCAAGAGCGGAAGAGGTTGATTGAGCAGAGGCAGTAAAAGAAGTGGCGCCAAAATCTAGCTATGCACTTTATTCAATTTTAATAACCCAAATTCAAATAGTTAATTAGATATTCAATATACGTTGACATTAGTAAATAAACCACTTCAAAAGCACGGAAAAAGTTTATGATCCAAGGAAATGTCGTATGGTTCATTTTGAATATTCTTTCAATTAATTAGTAGTTCTTTCGCGAAAAAAAAAAACATTGACCAGTAGTTGTCTGGTGAAGCAGTATGTCGGCTCAAGGTACATTCCAGTTTCAACTTAAGGCGCTCTGGCGGTCATCTTACCCCATTTTTGCTGACCGATTTACCCACGAGGAAGAACCCGAAACAGAGCACGTTTGTTCCAATTCTGGGGTCGGGCTGGGCGACGGTCGCGGGCGGTCGGTGGTGGCCAAGGCAACGACAGCGGCAATGGCACTCGGGCCACCTTGCCCTCTCTCCCATCCTCGCGCCCATAAATGGGGGCGGGAACCAAGTGCGCGCCATTTATAGCGCGCATCGCCGCATCCTCTTCCTCTGCGAGCTTCGCCAGCCAATCGCCCATCCACCCTGTTCCTCCTTGTCTCTCTTTGCTTTACCGCGAAAACGTCAGCCGCTTTTTCTTCTCTCCGGGGGATAAGATCGTGGCGTCATTGCCGCCATCACCCTCCCGTCGCGTCGCGTCGCGGACTGGCAGGCCTCGCTCTGCCTCTGCCTCCCCTTCCTTGTCCGATCCCTTTTGATTCTTCTTGCTGTTTATATAAAGCAAAGGTGAGTGTGCGTGTTCCTTTCCTGTCGCTGCGGCTTTGTCTTCTTGCCGTTTCCACCCCCACCATTCCTCCTGTGGCTCCGAGCGGTGGTTTGGTTCGTGCTCATATGTCCGTCGTTGCCTGCGAGTGCGCAGCGACCATGTCGTCCGACAAGATGGCCGCCAGGAAGGGCCGGCTCAGGCAGCGCTACGACAACGACCACCGCCTCGTCGCAGGGTCAGTGTTCGTTCTCTTCTTCCCTTGATTATTATTTGAGTCTGGAATGCAATCCAACTGCGGCGACGACGTCCTTGTCTTCTCGCGTCTATTTCTCGCTCTGCTTTCTGACGAACTCTATTAATTTCTTGTTCTCATGGATGCGCAGGTGCGTGCCGTACCGGGTCAAGAAGGACGACGAGGGCAACCCCTGCAGCAGCCCGGGAGGCGACGACGACACGGCGCAGGTGGAGGTGCTCATGATCTCCACGCCCAACAGGACGGACATGGTCTTCCCCAAGGTAACAGCAGTTGATCAGCATTCGATCAGCATGGCTAAATTAAGCGAATTCAGTTAATCAGGTTTCGGAAATCTGAATTCTTGGCACTTGGCAGGGCGGGTGGGAGGACGACGAGGACGTGTACCAGGCGGCGTGCCGCGAGGCCATGGAGGAGGCCGGCGTCAAGGGCATCATCGATGTAAGCAACGCCTGCACCGTGCCATCGATTTAAGTGTTGTTTTACTTGCTGGTGTCTAATGGCATTCAGCAACACTAGCGATTCCAGGCTCTGGGGAACACTCCATTGTTCGGAAAGCCAGTAGATTTAATTCTTCTAGAGCATGTCATTATACAAATGATGCTGACCTACGTAGTGATGGTGTCCCCTGCCTTGTTCCGTGATAAGTGCCTGAAATGTCTGAATCCCGAAAAGTCTGCTGTCGATCGCAGCAAGAAAACGCCTATTCGGTGTCGTTTCGTAGGGAAAATTATGATATACTGTAATTTAACGCCGCAGTTTGGAGCTATCGTCCGCTTGATTTGGTCACCCCGAAAGCTAATGAATGGTAATTTAGGGCGAAGTTAGCATCTCCAATCAGACAGTTTAAGCTAACCACTAGAGAACAGCCTCCATAGGTTGACAGTGACCATGCATGACAGGGAAAGGGACAGAGAAGTTTCTCTACAGGCATAGAGCTGCTCTAGCAAGTAGCAACCGCAGCATCAGCTCATTTGGTGGTTTGCAAAAGTTAGTGTTTGAAACTAACGAACCAAATTAATATTGCAGAGCGCAATGAGTTAGGGGCGATAAACCGTATCATCAACCGCATTTTATAACGCGATATCCCTAAATCATTGTGATTTTCTAGTTGGCGAAGATCTCGGTGTAAACTGTATTATTGTTTCCCCCCTATTTCTGCCATACTTCGTTCCTTGGCCGGCTTGTGGTTGGAATTTAATTTCCTGCGGATCCTGAGTCAATAGGCTGCTATTTTTATCCCTGGTGCATACATGATCCCAACCACTATGCATGTGGCGTGTTTCCTACTTGCCCTACAGTGCCCTCTGCACCTCTAATCAGTCTTGTGTTGCTGATGTTATGTCATTAATGTTATTGTTCCTCAATTCCATTTCGAGTGGTTTGAATATGTTGCTGCTGCTTATTTGAGATTCAGAATCTTAATGAATCATGCAACTTGCAGCAATGATAAACTTGCTGAATTTTACTAGGAGTGCAAATTCAGTTACTGACCGTTGCCATTTGCTATTGCTGCACCAGAGCTCTGCCTTGGGACACTGGGTGTTCAAGAGCAAGAGCAGCCAGACCAGCAACAGCCCCAGGGGAGCCTGCAAGGGCTACATCTTCGCCATGGAGGTCACCGAGGAGCTCGAGTCATGGCCGGAGCAGGCCACCCACAACCGGCGATGGGTGAGTAGCTCCTGTCCACCACCATACCTCACGGTGGCAATGCCGATTTCACACACCCAAGGATTCAGACAGTAATTAACCTGACAAAGAGTCATGCTGCTGTTGATCCATGAACAGGTCACCGCGGCCGAAGCCTACCAGCTCTGCCGGTACGACTGGATGCGCGAGGCGCTCACGGCGCTGCTGGAGCGGCTATCAGTGATCGAGCCGGTGGCGGCAGCCGGGGCGGGGGAGCC
>LAPY01001734.1:0-22818 GCA_000970635.1 Eragrostis tef
CGGACTGACAGCTGGAGGCGTTGTGTTATACTCTTTTTTTTTTTTTGTGCGTACGTGTTATACGGTGATGTGAATAGTATTGTTTCTGTATATATAGGATGGGCATCATATGTTTATTTAACTTCGATTGAATGCTCGATAAAAGATGGCTTCCGTTTGTGTAACATCGTTCAGTTATGATTATGAACCATACATTGTAATTATAACCCTTGTATTTAACGACGTGGGTTTAGAGGGAAGAATACATAAACTATGTACAAGTTCTTTCAGTTGCTACGTACCAAGCCTGAGCATTCTTTTCTCATCACAGAAAAAGGAAAAAGAAAAAAAGCCTATGCATTGCTTCATACACCTTGAGGAAGCCATGCGTAACGACGAATGCTAAGATTCATTATCCTTGTTTGTTCTTTTGATTTCTACCTCAGCCTCAATCACAGCACTTTTGCCTTGCTCACTGTTAACCTTCTGCTCTACTTCAACCTCCGTGTCTACGGCAACAGGTTCACCATCCACCAAATTCTCTGTGACATGCTCCTCCACATCAACTTCAGGTTCCTCCTTGTCCCCTGGCTTAAGAGAGATATGATGGAACTTCTCCTGAATCTTCCCGACACCCTTTTCGACACCTTTCTCCACAGGTCCGATTGCCTGAGAGATAGTAAGGGCAACATCCTTAACGACCTGCACAGGAAAACGATGAAATTCTATCAGATACAAATAATTCATGTGCTGAACGAAATGGAAACTCGGCTGTTGTCAGTTTACATGGTGGCCACCACCGAGAACAACATCCTGCACACTCTCCCTGATGCTTGTCCCTGGAGCTTCAACATGGGTCTCCTGCTGCTCAATGGCAGTCGGTGTTCTGTTGTCGTTGACATCAACTTTCACCTCCAATTTACTTTCCTTGCATGTGACTTTTTCATGATCCAGGACTGGAATGTGTTGATATGGCTCCACAGTGAAGACAAAAGCATGAGCTATAGCTGCAATAGCCATCTACGAAAAGCGAGAGTGTTACTCGAGTAACTGAAGAAGATATAGTTCTTTGGGAAGCGACAAGAATACCTCAATGCAAATGAGGAAGTCCTGTATTCCATTCTGCACTTTGTCCTCCTTAGGCAGGAGCCCTGTCTGACATATGATTGCAATTCCGAATCCTTGCCACCATGTGGCAAATACAATAGCCTTAAAGCTTATGAACTTGGCTAGTGGCCTTATTGCCTGTAGTTTTTCATGTGTTGCATTGTAAAACTTGACCAGACAATACAATGCCCATGTCTGGCTGAAATTTATGACAACAGCAATGTAAGGGTAGCTGCAAATGAATGCATGACAGATAGTTAGTGAGATGACAACAGACTAGTTACATAATCGTGAAAAATACTTAATATTTGAACACTAACAAAGGCTTAAGAGAAGTTCTTTTGAAGGAATTTTAACGGAATTATCTTATGAAGGAAATTTTACAGAAGTTGCAGTTGTAAATTGTTGTTCATTATAGTTCGAATGTGATATTTTTTTTTGAAAAAAAAGGTCTATGGATTACTTGACATCATCTATCTTTTACTAAACATGGATGTTTTGCTACTTCTTATATAACCCAAAAAATGAACAAGGCAGATACCCATAATTCCACTTGAATTCACCATCTCCATATGCTCCGAAGATCTCCAAGATTAACGCCAAGAAAGCACATAATGTCTTTAGAATCATCTGGAAAATTGTCAAACAGGGTTATGGCATTGTCATTATTCGCCAGTGTCAGATGAAAACACATATTAGAAATGAGCTCACATATTGCACAAGACCGAATTTTATAATTGTGTACAACTTTTCTCCTAGAGCATTTGGCTCCCAGAAGAAATTGCGCACTCCGCTTTGGTTATGATCTTTTGTCTTGTCTTGACTCTCGAGCAACTGCTCACTTAACTCTTCCCTTTTTCTGTTCTCAAGCAGCTGGAACACTTGCCGCTCACCCCCTGAATAACAATGTAACAACAAATTTGTACAAATAATTCAGAGAGCTAGCAGAGTAGACTGCATGAAGACGTAGGTGATCATTATGAGAGAACAATGATTTCTCATCCAGAACTAAGCAGACAATATGTAGATGAAGGTAGTATTACCCAGGCAAGCGACCAAGTACCGTCCAAAGGCATATAGGGCAAATGCCTCGTAACAGTTCCGCAGTATATCACAAGCCAAGGAGAGATCCGAATTCCACAGTGAAATTATCTGAAAGAAATTGAAAACTATAATGGGATATAAATTCATGTCAGTACCTTTGTGGTACATGTAAGAAAATAAAAATCTCCAAATCAGAGCATCCCAATCACTATGACAAGGCTAAACTTGATGACTGCGACAACATCTTAGTATACCATTCCATTACTTGAAGCTATTTGGCGAAAATCTACATTTGGCAATGGCATTTTGTTTGCCAAGTAACAACACTTGCAGTTTGTGACTGAAGCATCAGAGGCTGCACTTACTGATTCAGAGGTATATACAGGCACCATGAACAATACAGCTATGATCCACTTCTGCTCCTGCAGATTTTCAGAAAGAAGTAACAAATGTTGAACACGAGTAACAGTAATCTAGATGTCATCTGAAAAAAGTGACAGCGTCTGAGGCATTTCATCAAACAACAGACAACATCTTGGAACTAAAAAGACTCCGCCGCCCTTACCGGGGGATTGCTGTATGATCTGAGGTGTTGCAGGATGAGCCAGAGCGAGATCAGGAGCGCAACGAGCGCAAACGCAGCGCCAATGAGCACCACGGGAGTGTGGATGTTCCCGTATATCCCCCGGAAGTTGGAGGATCCTACACCGGACGCCATGGCTCCGTTCCACATTCTGCTGGTTATCTGTCGTCTCCTCTGCAACAACACAAAACTTAGGAAGTCTTCCAATAACGATGCAGATTCCGGCTCGAGGGCTTACAGCAACGGAAAGATTCTGCAGAAGGAGATGGGCAATTCATCACGCGGGCATCACAATCCGGATCTTCACTGCAGGGGGCGCCAGTCCAGAGGCAAAGGAGGATGACGACGAGAAGGTCGGGCGCCTGGGTCTGGATGGACGCGTGGAGTGTTCTGCGCGCGCGGTGGTGGAACGGTCGCATGCGTCCCACTGACGTTTCCGTATCTCAATATTAGTAAATTTCTATGATCTTTTCTTGTACGCATCCACTTCTAGTTTGCACTTGCGTATTATAACATTATTGGTAACCTTCAAAAGATTTCACCACCTCCGATAAAAATGAACAGAGGGAATCGACAAACCAAAGGCTTCTGCAAACTTATCAGGAAGTTGCTTTTTTATAAGCCAGTGTTTTACAAATTACAACAGCTACCGAGGAATGGAACAAACAAGAAGAATCAGAGCCCAACATGAGCCCAATTGTCGGGTAGCGATCATTGACTTTCAAGTGTGCATAATTAACAGCACGATCTTTCTTTTTGTCAAATGAAATGAAGTGGTATTTCAGAAAGCAGTAAAAGAGGAAAGGGAGCCGAAACCAAGAAGAGTAGAGGTACATACCACACGTGCTGGCATGTGGAATGTTGAATGCGTGTCCAAAAGGCCTGTCTACGTGCCTGAAGCTGGTACTGACGAACGTGGACGCGGTCACGCCAAAAGGAGGTCTCAATTCTTTTGTGCGAAACATTATTTTTGATTTTCCAATTAAGAACGCTCATTCATGGATTACAATTTGTAGAACTTGTAATCCTAATACCCTACTGATAGTCTTTAACATGTGGAGCCCATCACATTACCATAGTTTATCAAATCAAGGATTACAATTTGTTCCAAAAACAGAAAAATAAGTTCAGAAGAAGTTCAGGAGTTACTATGAAATCATCCTCAAGTGCAACTTTTTTTATGCATCCTTTTCAAGGACCCAGCTATGTTTATAGTTTTACATCAATTATGAGGCATTCTGATGCAATCTAATGCAAGGTGTCTAGTAGTTTTCTAAGGACTTAAATTAACAGTCTTCATTTTTAAAATTTCTGAATTAAAAGGAAATATGAACTAGTGGGCACTGTTAATCGAGTTTGAGTCTTCAACTTAGCACGAATGTTCACATATTTATGTCTATTTAATCATTCGTGGTAAGTAACCTTCGATAGCAATATGTAAATGATGTCTTCGTTAGTTGTCAAAGCATGTCCATCGGCCTCTCATTCTAAGGGTGTGTTTGGTTAGAGGGATGGAACGGTTCCTGTTTTCTGTTTGATTGGAAGGATACCAGGGGATGGAATGACCCCATTTCTTGCTTGATTGGGGAACAGGACTGGAACCAGTGAATATGGTCCCATCTCTGTTCCTCGATGCTTTTTTCTTTTTTCTTTCTTTTCCTGATCGATAGAGGTGAGACGATGGGGTAGGAGGGGAAGGAGCGGTGAGCCGAGGCCTCAGCGCGTCGCCAGCCCCACCGGGACGGAATGGTTCGACCGATTTTAGTCGGTTCAACATATTGAGGGAATATTCGTTAAGGGACGGTTCCGTTCTTAGCTGGACCCAGAATCAAACACTCGATTTGAGTGATGGAACAGTCCCGTCCGATTCATGGAACCAAACACGTGGAGTGTGTGCGCGTACTCATGACATGTCTACAGACTACAGTGTGTCATTCATAGGGCAGAATATGTGTACTACTCAGTGTTTATGTTTGAAGTATGATTTTGAAGAAGTAGTTGAAACAAATATCCTAGCATAGGCTAGGAAGTAGAGTAATAATTGGCTACCAGAGCATGCTCTTTGAAAAACAAGATGGTTTACCTGTTAACTTGCTCTGTAAGACTGCCTTTTTGTATTGGTTAAGGAATAAGTAGAATGAGAGGTTCCAGTTAGTCCAACAAGCGGCCGATCTAAAGCTCTAATCAAGGAATTAGTGGACTCAAAAAGTACCCGGATCTCATTGGTTAGCTATATCGATGCAAATAATTATAGCCAAAATAAAAGGTTGTTCTTCACTCAATCGATGCATTCTATCAATATACTAAATGGAGATCCATGAACTACGTGATTGCAAACTACGTGATTGCAGACTCTGTACTAGTACTTTTTTGTGACACTGTAGAAGTAGAATAGATTATCTTCATGGTTGTGATGAGCATTCTCACACGTACACCCAATCATGTCGGAGTTGTTCTCTCGGATACCCATGCAAACTTTTACAAGTTTCGTAACGCGAGATCACCCAGCTGTGCCTGTTTTGGAGTCTTAACATCCTCCATCAGACCAGCTTCGGCATGATCACGTGGCCTTTCAGCAGCCCCTGCATTTTATATATAACTCGGACGTCCTAAGCTAATACAAAGGAATTTCGATAGTAATATGTGATTTTTCAACTTTTTAGGTGATAGCGACTCTAATTAAAGAAAAACAATATGATTACATGTGGTCTTTGATAATAATAAGAAAAACACTGGAAGTTGTTTCCTAGAACAAATTGTATAGAAAAGTTTGTTACAAATTAAAGATCTTTGGAGGAAAGAAATTGCCTTCAGTATTCGTTCTATTGAGTGCTTTATTCTGGTAAAATTATATCTTGGGCTTTATCGCCATTGAATTCTATCATGCCACTCCTGCGGCGTCGGGGACCATCCCTTGGCACTGCTTGGTTAGTGATTAGTCTTCGGCGCGTCACACGAATTGCAGCTGATCATTCTTCGTTTTTTTCACTATAGCTGCGGCACCGTAAACCAACGATACCACTTTAGCGCCGCTGTAACTTTAGTGTGACGAGCGGTGGCGGGGAACCGAATGATCCAAAGTCTTGTGTATGCCCATAATCAAAATTATGTTCTGCATCAGGCAAACCTAATATTCTCGTACGCATTACTAGCTAGTGATTGTGATCAAAATAAGTTTCGAAGTTTTCAAAGCTCAATGATTTTCTGTCAATGCGTATGTTAATCTAATAACATCTATTTGAAATCCTTGACCCAACGAAGAAAAAATAGTTCTCGTTTTGTGTTTCCCTGTTTTTCATGATTAAGAAAAGGATTTTTTTAAGGAGGAATCCACATGGATATGAAAGGGGAAGTCCATTTTAATCTCCCATAAAATCCGCTTTGTTTGATTGACCTCCTGAGTATAATTTTGATTCGATTTACTCCCTTGGACAATCAAGTTAGTGCAATAATGTACTCTCTATTGTAATTTGATTAGTGATAGCTCATACAAAAACCTATGTTAAATAACCCTCGATCTGAACTATAAACCCTTTTAATGAACCCCTTCTTTTCCTTAAAACCGGATCACTTTACACTTTTTTCTCTAAAACAAAGTGATTTTGTTTACATATAGAACTGGTTTGGCTCACTAGAGAAGTGGTTTGGCTCACTTGTCACGTGTTTGTGGACGCGGAACTAAGACATTTCTTTCGGCTTTGGTTCTTGAGTGCCCATTGTCTCCTCATGCTGCTGGCCATCACCGTCACATCTCTCCTCATTGTCATTGCACGACCTTGTTGCACCTTCATCGTGTCTTCTCCCAGTTGCCCTGTAGCTGTACCATCGAGAGAAAGAGAGAGAGGACGAGAAGGATGACAATGGGAGGGAGACGACACGAGGAAGATGACTGAGATGATGAGGGCAAGACAATGGCGCAGGCAATAAGAGCCAGAGACGAGGGACATGTTTTGTTACACATCGGCATGTTCTCGTGGAAATTCAAGTCAACCAAACCACTCCTACATAAGCAAAACCACTTTAATTAGAGAGACAAAAGTGTAAAACTGCCCGATGTTAGAAACAAAGGGGGTTACCGGAGTTGTTCTCTCAGATACCCATGCAAACTTTTACAAGTTTCGCAACACGAGATCACCCAGCTGTGCCTGTTTTGGAGTCTTAACATCCTCCATCAGACCAGCTTCGGCATGATCACGTGGCCTTTCAGCAGCCCCTGCATTTTATATATAACTCGGACGTCCTAAGCTAATACAAAGGAATTTCGATAGTAATATGTGATTTTTCAACTTTTTAGGTGATAGCGACTCTAATTAAAGAAAAACAATATGATTACATGTGGTCTTTGATAATAATAAGAAAAACACTGGAAGTTGTTTCCTAGAACAAATTGTATAGAAAAGTTTGTTACAAATTAAAGATCTTTGGAGGAAAGAAATTGCCTTCAGTATTCGTTCTATTGAGTGCTTTATTCTGGTAAAATTATATCTTGGGCTTTATCGCCATTGAATTCTATCATGCCACTCCTGCGGCGTCGGGGACCATCCCTTGGCACTGCTTGGTTAGTGATTAGTCTTCGGCGCGTCACACGAATTGCAGCTGATCATTCTTCGTTTTTTTCACTATAGCTGCGGCACCGTAAACCAACGATACCACTTTAGCGCCGCTGTAACTTTAGTGTGACGAGCGGTGGCGGGGAACCGAATGATCCAAAGTCTTGTGTATGCCCATAATCAAAATTATGTTCTGCATCAGGCAAACCTAATATTCTCGTACGCATTACTAGCTAGTGATTGTGATCAAAATAAGTTTCGAAGTTTTCAAAGCTCAATGATTTTCTGTCAATGCGTATGTTAATCTAATAACATCTATTTGAAATCCTTGACCCAACGAAGAAAAAATAGTTCTCGTTTTGTGTTTCCCTGTTTTTCATGATTAAGAAAAGGATTTTTTTAAGGAGGAATCCACATGGATATGAAAGGGGAAGTCCATTTTAATCTCCCATAAAATCCGCTTTGTTTGATTGACCTCCTGAGTATAATTTTGATTCGATTTACTCCCTTGGACAATCAAGTTAGTGCAATAATGTACTCTCTATTGTAATTTGATTAGTGATAGCTCATACAAAAACCTATGTTAAATAACCCTCGATCTGAACTATAAACCCTTTTAATGAACCCCTTCTTTTCCTTAAAACCGGATCACTTTACACTTTTTTCTCTAAAACAAAGTGATTTTGTTTACATATAGAACTGGTTTGGCTCACTAGAGAAGTGGTTTGGCTCACTTGTCACGTGTTTGTGGACGCGGAACTAAGACATTTCTTTCGGCTTTGGTTCTTGAGTGCCCATTGTCTCCTCATGCTGCTGGCCATCACCGTCACATCTCTCCTCATTGTCATTGCACGACCTTGTTGCACCTTCATCGTGTCTTCTCCCAGTTGCCCTGTAGCTGTACCATCGAGAGAAAGAGAGAGAGGACGAGAAGGATGACAATGGGAGGGAGACGACACGAGGAAGATGACTGAGATGATGAGGGCAAGACAATGGCGCAGGCAATAAGAGCCAGAGACGAGGGACATGTTTTGTTACACATCGGCATGTTCTCGTGGAAATTCAAGTCAACCAAACCACTCCTACATAAGCAAAACCACTTTAATTAGAGAGACAAAAGTGTAAAACTGCCCGATGTTAGAAACAAAGGGGGTTACATAAATCGTTTCATAATTATCAATAGGGCAAACTTGGAGGGAGCAATTTAGATTTATTTCTAATAATAAAATATACCATTTTTTAAAAAAGAGAGAGTACCTGCTCTGGTTGAAACATCAATGATGAAATAGTGGACTTCTAACCAATTCACAGATGAAACTCGGGAGTGTAGCTCTCTCCGGCACACCTCCGTTGCCCTTTAGGAGGCATCCTTCCCAAATAAATTACCCTACATCCCAAATGATTTGGATATTTACAATTTTACTAAATTTCTAAAAATAAAGGGAGTCTTAATATGTGATGGCTCCAATTTTTCAAGATTTTCTTTTACTAGGGAGTTATCGTGAACGCATGGATTTTCTGCCAGTTCTTTTTGAGAAAAAAATTCATGCAAATGCAAGGTGGTCCAAAGTTGCAGATCAAGACCCTTAAGAATGTCTAGGGCTTCACATGCCCTAATTCCGATAGGGTGCTTGCACTAAACAATGGGGATGTGGTGCTGCTGCGTGTTCCGGTCAAAAGGGTTGTGTGTGCATGCATCAGCGCATGCGTCAATAGAGCCCTGGGAAACCACCACGTACTGTCCTTCATGTGCCCTTCTAAGCATGTGTTACGTGCGCCCGAATCTTGAGGCAACATCTTCTAGGCTCCCTCCATATATCGACATATCATTCATAAACTAATGACTCACCAGCGCTTATCACTGCTGGGAAAATGCGCCACTCTGGAAGCTGGTAAACGGATCTCTCAAGTTTTATAGAGTTCTATCTCCTGTATCCTGTTTGATCTTTATATACTACGCTTGCAAAAGATGATCGACACGAATGCGTGGATAGGCAATACTAGTCACTTATAAGTTTCGCATGAGACAGACAGTCTTCATGACCTAACTTGACCACTAGTTTTGTTCTGACACATTTGCAATGCATAATTGGTTAATAGAAGATAACAAATGTTGCCAAAATAGTTATTCCAAAAAATATAGAAAAGTTTGTTACAAATTAAAGATCTTTGGAGGAAAGAAATTGACTTCAGCTATTGAGTGCTTTATTCTGGTGAAATTCTATCTTGGGCTTTATCGCCATTGAATTTTATTTACATAGAACTGGTTTGGCTCACTAGAGAAGTGGTTTGGCTCACTTGTCGCGTGAGTGTGTTGACGCGGAACTAAGACATTTCTTTTGGCTTTGGTTCTTGAGTGCTCATTGTCTCCTCATGCTGCTGGCCATCACCGTCACGTCTCTCCTCATTGTCATAGCACAACCTTGTTGCACCTTCATAGCGTCTTCTCTCTGTTGCCCTGTAGCTGTACCATCGAGAGAAAGAGAGAATAGGACGAGAAGGATGACAGTGGGAGGGAGACGACACGAGGAAGATGACTGAGATGACGAGGGCAAGACAATGGCGCAGGCAATAAGAGCCAGAGACGAGGGAGATGTTTTGTTTACACATCGGCATGTTCTCGTGGAAATTCATGTTAACCAAACCACTCCCACATAAGCAAAACCATTTTTATTAAAGAGACAAATGTGTAAAACTGCCCGATGTTAGAAACAAAGGGAGTTACATAAATGGTTTCATACTTATCCAATGGGGCAAACTTGGAGGGAGCAATTTATATTTATTTCTAATAATAAAATATACCTTTTTTTAAAAAAAGAGAGTACCTGCTCTGGTTGAAACATCAATGATGAAATAGTGGACTTCTAACCAATTCACAGATGAAACTCGGGAGTGTAGCTCTCTCCGGCACACCTCCGTTGCCCTTTAGGAGGCATCCTTCCCAAATAAATTACCCTACATCCCAAATGATTTGGATATTTACAATTTTACTAAATTTTAAAAATAAAGGGAGTCTTAATATGTGATGGCTCCAATTTTTCAAGATTTTCTTTTACTACGGAGTTATCTTGAACGCATGGATTTTCTGCCAGCTCTTTTTGAGAAAAAGTTTTCATGCAAATGCAAGGTGGTCCAAAATTGCAGATCAAGACCCTTCAGAATGTCTAGGGCTTCACATGCCCTAATTCCGATAGGGTGCTTGCACTAAACAATGGGGATGTGGTGCTGCTGCGTGTTCCGGTCAAAAGGGTTGTGTGTGCATGCATCAGCGCATGCGTCAATAGAGCCCTGGGAAACCACCACGTACTGTCCTTCATGTGCCCTTCTAAGCATGTGTTACGTGCGCCCGAATCTTGAGGCAACATCTTCTAGGCTCCCTCCATATATCGACATATCATTCATAAACTAATGACTCACCAGCGCTTATCACTGCTGGGAAAATGCGCCACTCTGGAAGCTGGTAAACGGATCTCTCAAGTTTTATAGAGTTCTATCTCCTGTATCCTGTTTGATCTTTATATACTACGCTTGCAAAAGATGATCGACACGAATGCGTGGATAGGCAATACTAGTCACTTATAAGTTTCGCATGAGACAGACAGTCTTCATGACCTAACTTGACCACTAGTTTTGTTCTGACACATTTGCAATGCATAATTGGTTAATAGAAGATAACAAATGTTGCCAAAATAGTTATTCCAAAAAATCCCAAGAATATTTTAAAAATAAATCAGATGAATGCACTATTTTAATTTATTGTCCTTGCATTTTGCTGAGGTATAACAAAAGCTGATATGCAATTCTCTCTCTCTCTCTCTCTCTGTGTGTGTGTTGTTTTCTCGTGTTTGTTTGACCCTCTTGAAATTGGTGGAGCCTGTCATAATGGGAATTTTTCAAAAGCGTATGCACTTGGTTTTCACTTATTTATATTATTTAGACAAATTTTCTTGCTCGATTGAATGGATGCATCATTATTGCAAGAAATTTAATATCTAACCAAACTTTACGTGTTATGGTCATGATCTCCCTTATTATCAGTGATCATTCTAACTCACAGCCAATCACAAATCATCGTTCAACATTGCTTTTGTCATAATAATAATCGATTACAGATGATAGCAATTTATTATTGTCACTATAGTAGTAATTAAGTGCAACGCCCCGTGCTACATGTTGTGTCTTGCAACCTCTGTAGCCTTTTCCAGTCAGGGTCCTATGCGGGCCTGGTGTTTGGGTAGAGCTATGGCCTAGAAATCAGTTATGGCTTTGCCAGATACTTATCAAATAGCATATACATAAATATAAATCCATATGGCCGGGACCCCTCCAAATTAATATTTCAGGTCGACTACCCACAACCACAATGAACGGTGCTGAGAACCAAAAAGCACCGGGGCTCACCCACTGCAGCAAACCGATGCTTGGTCGAGACAAAGGAAGTTGGCCCAAGCGGTAAGTGAAATGAGAAAGTAGAGAACGAATATAATAGAGAATAAAACATGATACTTAATTAGAGTTGTGGGCACTGTTTAGCGAGAATGCATACTTTGCACACTGCAGCTAGCTCACAACTAAAACCTGACGTCGGTATGCAATGTATTTTCAAGCCTCGTCTACATTGTGGATAGTCTTAGGCTTCATGAAAAAGAATATTTCAGGTTTAGGGAGGTTACTCGGGTCAGGCTTTACCGAATTGGGGTAGCCTAGGCGGGATCGAGGCCGGTTTGCAAAATCTTGTGAATTTTTCCTTATTTCTTCTCAGATCACACGCACTTTAGCTGCCCCACTTCAATATCCTATATAGTCCCATGGAATGATAACATAATCGACATGGTTTCCTTAAACTTGAAGCTAATCTTATTCTTATATTTGTCTGTGCAGTCAGCTGAAGTACGGTTATAGCACTAATTGCCATCATATGGCGTGCTGGTCTTGAGCTATATAAGCATAATCCTTCACTGGGGTAGGGGACCTAAGCAGAGTAGTTACTCGTTCAGAATCCTCACTTGTGACTCGCAATAGGCACACTTAACAAGTCTCTGGGACCTGCAAAGATAGCACCTGAATCTGAACTGCTGCTATCCACATTGCCCATTGGCCCCCATAGCATTCTTTTCTACTCCCTACCCTTTCCATTGAATTGCAACATTACTCGGGGTGATTGCAGGTGAATCTAAGCTCATAGTCTTCTGGAAAGAGACAACCATGGGTGTGAGTAAACTTGACTTCCATTGCATACAAAAAAGTTCAGCTAGCTCATGATAGTGTAATTTATCAAACAGTCGTGTGTTTTTATTGTGTACAGATCATCAATTGGATGCAGAGCAGATTCAATGGGAAGGCAGAAAACAGGTCTGACGGCAGCTCATCTCACGGTAATTCTCACGTTGCATTGCCTTCACAGTTTCTGTGATCAGCAATGGAGTATTTGCCATGCTAAATGTATGTTTTCCTGCACTTGAGCTAGGTGTTGTAGTCCAAGAGAGCTACCAAGTCATTCACGAAGCAGAGAAGCATCTTAATGTCGAGCAATGGCCTCAGGCTGGCTTCCTCTCCATCGGCACCCTGGGGAACGATGAGCCTCCAGTGCAGGAGCAGGGCCTGCCGGAGTTCACCGTGGAGGAGGTAAAGAAGCTCCAGGATGCCCTGGCGAAGCTCCTCCAACGGGCCAAATCTAAGTCCCGCGCCTGCGGCTCAGACGCTGGCGAGGACAGCCAGCCACTGGACAGGTTCCTCAACTGCCCGTCCAGCCTCGAGGTAGATAGGAAGGCTCAATCGAAGAATGCTGAGGGTGACGGCGACCTCTCCCCGGACACCAAGATCATACTGACCAAGGCTAGGGACCTACTCAGCAACAGCTGTTTGTCTGCCATGGCGGCTTCGCGCCGACTCCAAGCTTGAAGGATCCCGTGGAATCAAGAATGGAGAAGGTACTATGCATGTGCATATAGATCTTCTGGCACAAGATGCTTACGCAGCCACCTCTACTTGTCTGTAATTCCCTCTGAACTTCAATTCGTTGCTGGCAGTTCTTTCGGACGGTGATTCGCAAGAAGATCAATGCCAGGCAGGGAAGTAGCACAGAGGTGTCGCGGAAGTACTTGGAGGCTGGACCCAAGGGAAAGAGGCAAGGCGATCGTCGTTGTGGCTCTGAAGACGAAGAAGGGGAGGAGAGCTGCAGATGGGACAGAACAGATTCCGAATGTACGTCTATTTGCTACTCATTACTCATCAATGCAGCCAATGCAAAATTATTCATCTAAAAGGAAGTTTTCTCCCATGTTTCTCGCAGTTATTGTTTTGGAAATATGAAGTAAGAAGAACCACGTCAATGGCCAGGAACTATATAGGTAAGACCACCAAGATCAGCGAGTCATTGTTGCATGCTGGAAACAATACTTTGAAGTATCAAAGTACTTCTGCACTGCACAAGGCCTCTTATTGCTATTGCTTATCAAATTCAGGCATAATGATCCTTATTTTGCACAGGTGAAAAATGGGGCCCCGGTATTTTTCACATTGAAGAAGCAAAAGAGGTCTCGCATGCTGCAAGCTGACTGAGCTGCCTAAACTGGGAAATCCTCCAATCTCTCTTTTTTTTATTATGTGGATGTGTAAATTCATTTTTGCTCCACATAATGTTGGTCTGGATGAGTGTTTTGCGGGGTTTATAGTTGTTTCTTGTTCCCTTGATGACGGTACAAATGTGAAAAATAGACCTAAAAGTACAGAATAGTATGGCAGCATTGGTACTTGAGAAATGCTATTGCCCAAAAAGGAAAAGTAGGTGCAACAGTTGATGACACCTGGCAATCGGGTCTCAAGTAGGTGCCGGACCACTGGCCACTTCAGATTCAGGGTTATAAAACTGGGGCAAAAGTGCATCCAAAGCAATGTCTGTAGCAAGCCTTTGGGGAATACCAATGTTGAATATATTGAGCTCTATGACATCGTGGCCAAATATGAGCCAAGGATGGCTCATATAATAATCTAAATTTCAGCCAAGAAAAAGAATTTTAATTTTTATTTAAAAAATGTTAACAAACAGAACTGCTTGCTACAAAATCTTGCTAGATTTGTGCTGCTGCGCTAGCATGGAATGAGCAACAAGCAGCATAGTCTTTTCATGTAAATGCCCCTCATGGCTCGGTCCAGAGTGAGGTGGCTAAACTTGTTCTCTTTAATACAAAGATGCGCAGCTCTCCTGCGTATTCGAGAAAAAAAGCAAGCATGGTCCTTATAGACACATCTAATAACCATCATAACAACACTCAAAGTTGCTTACATATAGCAGCAGGGTTGTAAATTCTCATATACCTGTCAGTTAGACAACCAGTGCCCCCAACAATACTGAAGAAAACCTGTGCAAGGTAATCCATTTCCCTGACCATTCAGTTTTCTGCCGAAAAAAAGAGAGAAACCATCAGTTTCTTGATCATAATCCAGAAATCAAACGGTAGATCCAAACAGAAACATCAGTTGAGGTCCTTGCTGTAAATTTAATAAACTTGGCCGAAGCTATGGAGCCTGATGACCAATTAATAGTAATATGGGATCAAAAACTTAGAAACCATGGAAGAACATGTGTCAATAAGAGACCTGTAGGAGAGTGCAGGCTTCAAAACCCGACAGTACACAATGATGGTCCCTTGTAAGAAACTATTAAACCATTATGGGTAGTAAGATTGTTGATCCAATTGGACTAACACGATTATACAATCCTCAGTGAACGTCTCTTGAATAGTTATTATGACATGCATACGGTATTTCGAGAAAAAAGACAGATCCATACTGCATAATGTATTTTGAGAAACAAATGAAGAAAAATGATGACTTGGAAAGCTCTGGCACAACCATTATTCGGAATATTTCAGGAGTATGAACCATCTTTCAGCAAAGGTTGACCATCATCATGTCTATTGGCCACTTCAACCTAAATAGCTTCTCGAGAAACAGGCAAGTTTGTGGTTTCATCTTTTAAAGTCCCAAAAGTCTCCCTGTAGCTTTAAGAGCTTATAAGGTTGTATGAATGAGCTTCAGCTCATGGACTTCGTGACAAAGTTCAAATGCATCTTACATATTTTGTTGAAGACTACAATATCACAGCTCTGGATGTACTCATTGGCTGGTTCTAGAGATGGTCCACAATGAAACTGTTGACAGAAATGAGGTCATCGACAATAGTCATCATAATTTACATCTTCTTGATGAAATGTCTAATAGGAACAAGTTTGGCTGCAAAGGATCGAAATAAATCAACTTAAAAAGACATGATAAGTTCTTAGCACTGCTTTGAACAGTAAGATAATATGAAGCAGAGTCACATACATGCACCCCAGGCAGGCCTTCCACGTTCACACTCCTAACAGCTTCCTGAATCTTTAGCATGTCAGTTTCATCATCCCATAGCTTCACGTCTAGCAGAGCGGATGAGTTCCCAGCTAAAACAAGATACAGTGCACGTTAGGAAATTGTGTCCGCCTGCCACGCTTAGTTCCGCCCCTGCACGTCCGCTACAATGAAACCAACACGCACCATGGCCCTTTCCAAAAGAACAATCCGCTCCTTTGCCTTATAAAAAGAAAAATCTCGCTCGACCTCTCAAGTGTCATTGATTAAAAGGAGCGGAGCGATGTCTCGCGGCCATCATCGTCGAGTTTCAACCTCACCCTACCATTGCACATCGCGAGGAGGCCTCGATTCGAATCACCGTCGAAGTTCCAGTCCCAGAGTATTGGTCGACTTTCATTGAGGTTTAATGCAAATAGTGCCGCGGTGGCCTGTTGCTCTACCCGCGGACCGATCGAGAAGCCATGAAATCCTGGCGACGTCGCCGGCCATTGAAGGTCATGGTAAATCTGCATGTCTCAACCATGAGAAGGCGTCAAGATTTCCTTCGAACTGCGTCGGCATCTCGGTAACGGACTTCACGTTTGTCCACGCCACGGTTGTTTTCGCACTGATAAACTGGCGGTGCTGCGGTACATGAACCAGGCGGCGCGCAGACACCTCCTGCTCCACCTGTAGGTTGGGGCCATGGCGCGCTGGATAAGGCTGCTCGTGCAGGAGGGCTCCCGTCGCTGATGTTCCTGTGCGCCCTATGTGGCGGTGGCCGCCGAGCTAGCTCGCTGGTGGGCGCGCGACAAGACGACGTCCAATCCTCTGAAGGTACAAGCTTTGATTTTTATTCTGTTTATTTTCACCTGGACTGAGCTGAGTCATCATTATTTCAATGTAGCCCGCTGTCAGAAATCTCTTTTTGATTTTTCACAGGAAAAAAAACTCACCCGAGGAAGTTAGTGCATTAATTCTGTTATGCCAAACTTGAACTTGTAATCTTAAGGATTTGGCATAGATTTCAGCTGTTTGTCAATTTACATGCCCTTCTGTTAAACGTGACTACCTTGAGAGATGGATTCCACCCCCGTAAAGTTTCTGTTGCATATGCTTAACTGTGGTGAATGCTGATACCCAGTAAGTTGACCTTAGCTTTGCAGGGATGCAGCAAAACTGAAAGCAAATCATAGCTGATTGTATCTCCATTCAAGTGGATTAGATTTCGCAAATTGATACTCCTATATATGTCAAGGGTGAGCTTGCTCCTCAACAAGAGGCAAAAGGAAGTATGCAGTGGAGCTGACAAATGCAAAGCGTTAAGATGCAGGACGGAGGTGGGTGTTGGATCGCACCATTTTAAAGCCGGTTCTACTTGTTCATTTTAAAGATGACACTGAACTTTGTTGACTTCAGGTTTGAGCACAGCACCCTCCCTCAATTTAATGGATCTGAATAAGTAGCTGAATGATATGATGCCAATTAGCTCTGTATCAAAAGGTTTCCAGATTTATCAGCTCTACAGTTGCACTTCGTATAAAAGTTTCTCATGTGTACAATCATTAATATATTTAAAAGAAGCTCCGTTTGTTATGCCAAATTGCTGTGTTGTTCATGCAGGCATAAATAAGGTGGCACTTTTTGACAATTGACATCCCAGGTCGATCTAGCAGGTAGCAGCAGCACCTTTTCTTTTCAATGCGTTTTCACAGGTAACAACAGGTCGTTTCGCTCGAGTAATTGTAGTGGTTTTTCACATATGTTGTAAGTTCCATGCATGAATTTTCTTCTTCGAGCCGTTTTGTCAATTTTGAGCCTGCGTGCTAATGGTAACTTCTGCGGCGAGGTTAGGTTTGCGAGTGATGCAAGCATCATATTTACTGTTTATCTCTGACCGTCCCTCTTTAGCTTGTCTGTCTCATCAAAAGCTTGATGAAGAATCAAAATCATATTTACTGCTGCACAATATCTAAATTTCATTTGACAAATCAAAATCAATTGAACCAGGCTACAGAATCATGACACGATGCAAGGTCCATTTTAAAAATTGGGTTCACAATCGATCTTAATATGAGTGCTTTTTTACTTGTGTTGGCTACTTTATACATAACATGTGCCTGGCCATAGAAAAAGCTAATGGTATTTTCTAATGACTCATAACTATGATAAAGGTTAGTTATGTTTTCTTACAAAATGCTTGACAATATTACACATTATGTTCAAGCTATTTAAAAGTGGAATGGGCAATAAATCACAATGGATGATAGCCATCTCTTGAGTGGGAAAGGCATATCTTAGATTCTATTGCAATACACGGGCTCTTATCACAAATAACTACATGTCAGGTTTCTGATGTCTCATTTTAACATCCACATTGTTCCGATTTCATTATTCTTGCTTTCATTGAACATAAGAAACGCACATGGAGTTTTAAACAGACGCAAACGGATGGAGCATTTAAGGATATTATGCATGCCGTATCTATTTTTTTTACTTGTTTTACACTTTTACCACCCGTTGCAACGCACGGGCATATTACTAGTTCATGGAAAACAACAACAAATAAATCTAGAAATCTGTTACCTTGTGTTCAACTGATTCAGGAGTTGAAGCCACGAAGCATGATGACTCCATCATGACATCTTCACCATCTGACGTAACTCCACTTCATGCATAAGAAAGCATCCCTTTACGCACAGAACAATGCAACGAGACAGTAGATACCACGGCAGATCAGATACACACCTGGACATCAGTAGAGAACTGATATGATCATACCACCTTTTAGGCTTGTAACATTAACATAGTGCAACAGGGGAGCAGACGAAAGTGCAGTGAGCACAGCCATGCCATCCTTTGAAGCTTGGTACGTAAGGAGAGCAAGTTAATAGAGTTCACGTGTGATGTGACAAGAATGCCAATCAAGTAGTCACCGCGAGCACATATTTGAAGGTAGTGCGTGACATACCACTGATGTAGATCAGATGCACGTGTGGTAGTCATTAAGCTTTTGGAGTCCTGCCTCAGGAGCTGACATTTAAAAAAACAACCGCCATCTTGTGTCTTGAATATACCAGGGATCTGTAGGCATCAAGAAGTAAATGTAAAAGAACCACCAACAAGGAAACTTAAGAATAACTTCTGTAGCAAAGAGAATACAACAACGGAAACTGAAAACATCACCAATAAAACAAATATAGTAATAAGAAAGCGACGTTTTTTTAATGGGATAACAATATTTCAGTCCGAGGTAAAATGATCAGCAACATGAAAGCAATCTACAAGTAGCCCAGCGTTGTTCCAGAGCAATTGTTATGGCCCTAAAAATTGCAAGATTGAGGTACGAAACGGGCATGCAATTCAGTCGAGGCGCCATTGATCTGTCCTAATAAAAATTGACGAGAATCGACTGGGCCTATCGATTCTTCCTACTACGTGCGCTTATACATGTCAAAAAGAACAACAATGCTGCGCTCAGATGAAACCAGTAGTAGAGTCGTCTATCAAAGATACCGCATGGCTCGCGAGTTAGACTCCATAATCCCGGCTCCCGGGGTCGAGGCTGAAGATAGGCAGGAGCAGTCTTACCAGCAAGAAGCGCAGAACGGTGGGCCGTGGCCGCCTGAGGAGGCTGGACGTACTGGGGAAGGGAAGCAAGCAGGGAGGACGGTTGCGGCGGCGGGGGCAGAGGAGGTTCGGCAACCTTCTCGCTGCCCAGCTCTGGGCCGACCTTGGGCTGAAGTTTTCATGGGTTAGATGCCATGTAGGCGAATAGGCCGTATGGCTAGGATAGGCCTCAACGTATCGGCCCGTATATGAATGTGCGGGGCTGCTCGTCGTGCTCCTCCACTGTTGTGCTTATAGATCCTCTGTACAAAAAAAATGTGCATAGAAACTTGCTCGGTTGCGCCAGCTGAAAGTGCAATGGTGACGAGGAGTTCTAGATAAGCTGGAATATGTGGCCTAGCATGAGATCTTCTTATGCTTACGTCTTGTAACGGATCAGGTAACAAGAGAAGAACAGATGGGAAAAGGAGCAGGAGGAAGAGTGGACAACAGTGATCAACAAAAAGAGAGCCAAGAAGGCATCATATGCCGATGCAGTCAAGACTAAGATCGTCGACAAGCCTCTTATAGGTGCTAATACAATCCCAATATCTGGTAATTCCTCTGTTCCTGTGCCCAATGTTTTCAATCGTATCAAGAGTAGTATGCCTCAGAGGCAAGTTAAGTCAGTTTTTGAAAGGATTTAGTTTCCGAGATCTTCAGTTTTCAATAGAATTGAATTTCCTGTGTCTTCTGGCACTGATGATCATAGTCAGCCTCTGAGTTGCGATGAACAGGCCGAAAAGTCAGGATCTGGCTTGGGAAATAAATTTGAAAAAATTCAAAAGATGGGCCATAATGTAGAGAAGCCCATGGGCTGGCAACAAGGGCCATTCTGCAGTAGGTGCCTATGTACAAATCATAGTCGCCGTAATTGTACAAGTAGGATCAAGTGCTACTCTTGTTCCCTTTGGGGCCACATTGCCGTGCATTGCAGGAAGAAAGTAATTCAAGAGTCTCACGGAAAGAAAACTTTGCCAGATAATCAACATAAGTCAAAGCCGAATCCTACTCAAATTTATCGACGAAAAGAGTCACAGGCGGCTGGGACTGCTATTCAGAATCCAACTCGTGGTGAGATTCACGTAAATAGCCAATCGTCGCCAGACTCTTGGCTTGATCTTAACCTTGCCTGTGCGTCTCCTTTGGAAGCCGCCGCCACAAGTCCTGCTCCTTTGGAAGTCGCCGCCACAAGCTCTGTTCCTGTGACGGTGCCCTCTTCTTCGGCTGTAATTCCATCGGTGCCTACAACGACCTCTGAGATGGCCTACAATGCAGCTGATCCTGTGCCGTTCTTACCACGGAATTTCTTTTGGCATCCGGTGGAGGGCAGAGAGTACATGGTCCGTGCTTTTGCAAGACGGGCTCAGATGAACAATGATGTTGCCATCGTTACAATTGACCCATTGCCACAGCAGCAGGTATTATTTGGCAACATTAGAGCAGTTGTTGCGGATTTTCTCACGATGCATATGTGTCTTCTTTATCGTAGCATTCAGCCAACTCATCTTGGCCAGGCGTTTGTTAGATTAAATTCTGCTTTAGACAGAGATGCACTTGTGCGTCACAGTCCTCATCCCTGGGAGGGAGCTGATTTCTATTTTCTTGAGCATGATCGTGGTAGAAACCATAGGGCAGTGCAGTTTAATCATGAGTGCTGGTTAATGCTCCTTGGTTTTCCACTTGATTATTGGGATAGAGAGAATATTGAAGCTGCAATAGCTTCTTTTGGTAGATTGATGATCTGGGAAAGAGATGAGAGGCATCTGGCTAGAATAGTCATTAAAGTCAGAGTGGTTACACTTCAGTCAGTGCCAAGATTTCTAGTTGTTTCAGATGGGGATAATTTTTTTGGTGAATCTTGGACTGTTCAGTGTGAGATCATACAAGAGAATATGATAGCAGATGAATTGTTGCTAGAAGATGAGGTCCCAGAAGTGAACAACCAGCCTCCTCCTCACTTCTTTGACTTCTTTGGTTTTGGCCAACCAGTCATAGAGAATGAAGATCAAGGCAATCATCAGGATGAGGATGGTGGACCTCCTTTGAATGATCAAAATATGTAGGATGGCAATTTTAATGTCATGCAGCCAGATGCAGCACCAGCTGCACACATTGAAAATAATGTTTTACAGGAGCAGCCTGTAATAGTACATAGAGATATTGCAGGAGGGCAATCACATGCTTCCAGAATTGGATCTGAATGCTATTCCTAATGGGCAGCTACACGAGGGTGAAGGTCTTGAGCAGCAGGATTTACTAAACCCCAATGTGGGGGCTCAAGATGATGGTATAAATGCTAATCTTGATATTAATGATCAGCAGCAGAGCACATATTAGCTGGAGTAATCCTTAATGAGGATCAAGGTCCTGATAATCAAGAGCCTATACAGGAACTCTCATTCCCTGATAATTCTTCAGAAGGGTCAGTAATTCAGGATGCTGAAGTACCACTAGATTTGAATGTGGTGCCACTTGAAGCTCCTGTGGTACCTGCACATGAGCATAATGGTTTCCTGCCCGAAGAAATTCAGCCTGCAAACCTACAGATTGCTGACAATCAAAATCCAGAGGAGCTAAATGAGTGAGCCAAATGAGTGTCAACTTGGAGCTACCCTTGTCCATATGGCAGACAAAAGCAAATTCTGCCTAGTACAGTCCATCGTTGTTGATAGTGGCGATGGTCCCCAAGATGTGGAAAATAACCTGCTGTTTCGATTGACGACATTTTCTCTGAAGCGCGACAACCGTGATGATCTGAGGATTGGCAGCAGCGTCCGAGTTCAAGACTACGAAGTTCCTATCCCCTCGTGTCCGTATGCCTTAACCTCACCTGTGGCGTTCTGGATGTAAGGACTGTTGGTTTCCGTATGATCCATACTGGATGTAATAGTCTGATCTGCTTATCCTATTGTGTGCTCTTTGTAATGCGATGTTGTGGTCTGTGTGAACTCAAAATAAAACTGTAATGAGTAGATGTGGTCTGTTTGGACTCTTAAATAAAAACTACAATGAGGGAATGTGCTCTGTGTGTACTCTTTAATTAATATGTTATGGTATTATTCTGTTGCACCAGCGCGCTATATGCTCGTTAAGATTTTTGGTGTTTTAAACAAGGTTTTCTTTATGGTAAAGACTTTTCGAACGTGCGTGCTTGTGCGCCGTGGCACGCAATCAGACTGCTGCTTTTTTTCAGTTTAGTGATGGCCCCATGTGAATTTGTTTTTTCATCGCGCTGCTAAAGTTGATTTCGTCGTATGCCTTTCTCTCTCTAGGTTGCTTTCCCTTTCTAGTTCCCCTCGTGCCGGCGATATTTTCCCCAAAATGTATTGATGAGGGGTATGTGATTGTGCAAATTTCAGCAGGCTAGCAGCAATCACAAGCACGGTGAGGCACAAAGGAAGGTGCAACAATCACAAGCACGGTGAGGCACAAAGGAAGGTGACTCCATCGTTTCACCATGGTAGAATCGACTGTTCATCCATTTCAAATCGATTTTGTTTTGAATTTGTTAATCCTCCTATTTATTGATTGGATTCACAAGCTGTGGTGTTGGACCAGTACAGCGGAAGCAGGGGCGGAGCCAGGTATAGGCCAACCTGGGCTCCCCCCCCC